>JAYMFT010223368.1:0-25100 GCA_038088735.1 Panulirus argus | reverse complement strand
TAATGGGATGGCCTTGATTAGGGCCTTAGCTGCCCGTGCCGTCTCAGCTAACATAGAAAAAAAAAAAAAAAAAAAAAGAACGGTTTTGACAGTGTGACAAGGCCATTTTTTCACGTTCAAGATTAAGTGTGAAGCGAAAGAGATATAATTCAAACGCCGACGAAGAATTCTTTAGTAGCAGAGTTACGGAACACCGGCTTAAGTCGCCAACTGAAATTATCCTCAGAGTGAAAGTTATCAATACATCTAAATGACGCACAGAAAAATACATCAACCATGTTAATTGCCAAGGAATACCAGTGTTAAAGAATGACAATATATAACGCAAGCATTTCAACTCTTCATAATCTTAGGGGCTGAGATACATCTTACTCAGAGTATCTTCGAGTTGAAATTAGATCAGTTTGTGTTCCACATTCAATTTCCCTATAAAATTTCAACGTCTTTATGATCTTTCCACAACACATGTTATTTCGTCATAAATATTTTCTGCAAGCCAGGAAGGAGCGATCTGCTTTCCTATATTTTTTCCATAAATAAATACGGAATATGGGTTGCTATCACCGTCCTTTAGCATGTATCTGCACCGTAAATCACTATGTCTTCTACTTTCCGTTTTTCATGTACTCCCATGTCCACTTCGCCTTACCGTCATTTCCTCTTTACTTTCCCTTCACCTACACCCTTCCTTCCCCTTCCCCGGCCCTTAATTTGCACTAACCCTGTAAAATGCACCTCGAAGTATCGATCGGGTGGTCTCACGTAGGTTTTAAGCAAACTTTTACGAACGATGATCAGATATAGGACTGTCAGATTATTGGATAATGTACTTGGTGAGTCATTATCAGAAAAAAAGTAAGCAAAGGACCTTCGGGTGATAACTGCGTATATTAAGCACACAAAATGTTGTTTCAGAGCTACAAACATTAACTGTGAAACGAAACACGCAAAATACACTCTTCACAATGCCACAGTTAGACCCTCATTTCGAGTATGCTGTTTACATCTGGCCACCTAACCTTATCAGAAATGAGAAAAACTAAAGCGAATACAAACAACAGACACAAAACTAATTTCACTCTGAAATTAACATTACGAGGAAACACTTAAGATCGAACGTTATATTCTCTAAAAATACTTAAGTTTAGAAAAGATTTTATTGGAAGTGTTCAAAACACCGAGATGTTTCGATGCTTCACGTGACACAGAGATACGATCATCAGAAATAATGAAGTTTGAGGGAAGACGATTCGACAGAAACAAGAACAAAAACTTTCTTCGACACAGAGTTAAACAATATACCATAACAAACAACCAGCAGGCAGTGTCATACTAAAGACTGCAAATGTATGTAAAGCAAGGCTAGGCTAGTACTTTCCTGATATCAAATATCCGTGAGTAAGACTGATCAAGAACGTAAATATAACATGCAGAAATTTTGACCTCATTATTTATATAAAGAAAAGCAGCGAAGCTTCTTTCCCTCCTCCAGAAGCTCCTACGGCTGTATTCAGATCAGAATGAGCTTTTTATCCCTTTTGTATATAATTTCCATGTTAGTATACCCTCGCAATGTTGCATGGTGTTCCTTCATAGCCACTACCCAGTCGGCTTACAAGCCAGAGAGAGCGGTGGGAGTGGGAGGAGCCATCTGCTTTACTACCCTGAATCTATCTATATGGATCAGGAATGTCGGATACTGTTACTGTCCTCCAAACAGATATCATTTCGTCACAGACCGTCAGCTCCTCTGCTGTCCACAGGACCCAGCGGTCTGTTGCTGTTGGAATTCTTTATCGTTCAATGTGACCTGCCCTTAACACATACAACCCTTCACATTCCCTTCCGGTCACACTGAGTACGCCTTCACCTTCCCTATTCCGTTGCCGTCCCTTCGCCTTGCCTTTCCTTTTACTGTCCCTTCCCTTCTCTGTTCCCGTACGTTTCCTTCACCTTTCTTTCCTTCCACCATCCCCTGCCTTTACCTTGTCTCGCCTTTACTGGACTTTTCCTCCATCGTTCGTAACCTTTCACCTTACCTCCCCTACACTATCCATTCCCTTACCCTTCTGTAACCTGTCATCTTCCTTTTCTTCGATTCAGCTCCCCTAATTACGGAAAATATTGTTTAGTTTTTGAGAGATGATAAACTACTGTCAGAGAACCAGTATGGGCTTCGACCTGTGATCACGTCTAAAGAAACCAACAGAATTCGGCAGTCATATATAACGTAAGTGGAACTCCTGAAGACCCTCAGTATATTATATAATCGGAGTTCCAGAAGGCTTACCTCATCATACGTACAGCAAAATCAAAGCCCACGACACAGGAAGTAGATTCTGGCGTGAATATCGGACTGGTTATCGGAGTTTATGCAGAGAATTTTAAAATTTGCCGACAAAGCGAAATCAGGAAAAAAGAATTAAAAGAAAGACTGACAAGGGATCCAATGGGATTTAGATCGTCTGATGGAATGGTCACAGACACACTGACTTCACTGAAGGCACATGCAACGTAATACATAACCGAGAGGACGATATCAATTGCGAATTATCAAAAGCACCGGAAGCCATTGTGAGAAGGAAGATGTCTTGAAAAAGACAATCAGTGATAGCCTAAAATATGTAATGGAATATGCCTAATCTGCCTGCATATGACAAAGCAAATTCGTTAGGTTACATAGACGAGAAGCGTAAACTGTGACTCGGACAACAATACTCACTCTTTACAACGCCCTTGACAAATCTGAGAGTACGCTGTTCACTTCTGGTCACCAAACTTACCCAAGTATGAAGAAAAGTAGAACGAATCAAAAAAGAAGAGAAACAAAGCTATTCTTATCACTCACAAATGACAAGCCTTACGAAGAAAGAATGAGAAATTAATTTTTTTTTTTTTGTTTCTACAAAAGCCCACATTCTTAGAGAAGAGAATGACTTGGGCAACACAGCATATAACAATCTCCTCACATTCAACAACCAGAAGGGAAGGTATAAAATTAAAGTTTCTTGAGCTGTAGAGTTGTAGAACAGTGGAGTAAATTACCTGCAGGAGTTAAAACAAGGAGAGGACACATCAATATCTTTTCTTTAAATCACGTGTAAACAAATACTTTAATGGTATCAGCTCCCTCTAGGCATTGCATCGTTGAGGTAGAAATAAACATAAAAATTCATTCTTTCTCGTTTCAGATTCCCTGTTTCTCCCCTGGGTTCACCATTGATGCAGCGCTACTGGCATAACTTCAAATTCACACTTTCCTGTAAAATTCCCATGGATGTATACCACACATATATAGAAAATGATGCTCTTTTCCTCAGCTTTTCCCTGCCAGAAGGAGCAGTGGGTAGAGAGGTGCTTTCTGTGATACAACTCTGTATCTGTGACTGATGAGGGAGGGAAATTTAGGCAGTGCCACTCTCCTCAAAGGACATAGCCACAGCACCGACCATCAGATCTTTTCTCTGGCTTCCTCATATATGCCCACGTACGCCCCTCAGTTCTCTAGCTCCAGCTTACCGTGCTTGTGTCGGCCGAGGAGGTCGTGTAGACTGCCATGTCCGGGGAGGCGGTCTGTTAATGGGAGGAATCAGCGTTATTGGCACACGCACACACACACACACATACGCATCGCACACAATACACTGACTTATTATCAACTAACACATCTAGTAACTACCACAACCATACACGTTGCTGCAGAAGAGATTCCCAGATTGATTAAAGTCAACAGATCTAAAGGCAACTGTGAGCGATAAATGCCCACACACACACACGCACACACACTGATTATAAAGCAAATGGGAAGCAGAAGTCGAACAGAAAACCACAGAGCTCAGTGCACAGATGAAAGCGCTACAGACAACCAGACAAGGGCACAGACAGACAAACAGACAAGGGACCAAATGCGTTAGAATGCGAAAGTATATTTTCACAAAAAAATGTTAATCACAGTATATCAGCAAGTTTGAAACATCGGAATATTTAATTTGTAAATGTAGTTTGTGTGTATGTGTGTGTGTGGGTGTGGGTGCGTGTGTGTGTGTGGGTGTGGGTGAGTGTGTGTGTGGGTGTGTATGTGTGTGATTACTATTTGTGTCTTAAGGGGAGAGAGTTTTACCCTCGAGTTGCCCCATTACTTAACCTTGTGTACATGTACTCTGTCTTAACTCCTTTTGTGTGTACACACACCAGCCTAAGCCATGTACCCATTTATCAACCAGCTCCGAGGGGATGAAGAATAGCTGGGATTGGATGTGGGCCCTCTGCTACGCTGTAGGGCTCGAACCCGGTCGGGTCCATGAGTGAATCATGGTTAACAATGCTAACCGCTACACCATGGAAGGCCATCTGTGTGTGTGTGTGTGGTACGTGTGGGTGTGTGTACGTGTGTTTGGGCGAGCGCTCACAGAGTAGTCGTTGTACTGGGTGCACATGTTGTCCTGGTACTGAATGATCAGGTCGATATCCTTGGCGTAGGCGGACACGGCAAAGTTGTCGCAGATCCTCTTGATGCGCTCCCTGGACCTCAGCTCATGGCCGGGCTGCACCGCCAGCGTGTGGATGTAGAAGTCGGCTGGGTTGAAGGTCGAAGGGCATTTGTGACCCAGCCTGAACCCAGGGAGCGTATGTCATCAGACAGGAATACATTGAGGCATGAAGAAGAAAAACAAATGTCTAGTGTAAGGAAATACATATGTATACAGACTGAAAAAAAAATCCACAGATGCAACATGGACATAATTTTGTCAGTCTTATGGATCATCTCAGAGGGATTTGTCCAAATCCCCACCAAATTCGGGCAGCGAACCATGGACCCTGTGCAATCTATTAACCAAACCAGCTTCAATGAATCGTCGTTACTCACCCGTCCAGGAAATCTAAGGCGCCCGAGGACGACCCCATGTAAGCAAGACGTCCCTCGGCGAGGAGCAGCAGTTTGTCGAACATGAGGAAGACCTCGGTAGAGGGTTGGTGGATAGTGCAGAGGATGGTCTTGCCGCGGGCCGCCATCTCCTTCATCATGCGTACGAGCTTCTTGGCGTTGTACGAGTCCAGACCCGAAGTGGGCTCGTCGCAGAACAGCAGCGGAGGATCCGTCAGGATCTGTGGTCAGGCGGGGAACACTTGTTACACGATCTTTAAAGGCATTACGTGAGGTGGGGACTTGGTTCCGTGGAGGTTGGGGATTGCTAGAGAAGGGAATCACGCTGAAGCGGGAAGCACTGCGAAGTGGTCATTAGGGTACAACAGAAAGAGGGGAAGATTGTCACCGTTTCAGATATCGAACAAGGCGAAAAACACTGTTGTGTGGTCTTCATTAGTCTATATGAATTGTGGATCCCTACATGGCGTGGTCTTCCCCCATAATACAGGGTATTGGTAGGATGACCTGATTCTCTATATGACTGATATTCCTAACTGTACGAGTCACAAACATCAACGCAGAAATTCATGTAAGGAACACTCTTTTGACTATATGGTAAACCTTCACGGTTAGACAAAAGTATAAAAGATGTTTTATTATGTCATTTACCAATATGAAATATGTTCATACTGCGATATTCTGATATCAACATAAACCCCCATCTGTTTCCAAGCTAATAGGGCGATGACCTCCTCAACCCAGGAGAACGGGAAGGACCACTGACTTTCCGTAAGTTACCAACCTAAGGTCATCACCTCCTCCATATACTCCGACACCGCCCTCTCAAGCCCTACAAAAGTATCAGGTGATCTGCTACCGCTCGAAGGCTTCAAACTCAGTCGCTACCTCTTCACAAAGTTACCACGGTAATGAGACGGTCCTCTCTGGTGGCACAGCAACCAGTTCTCGTCAACCTTCAGTGCAGTAAAGGTTTGCTAAGCATCTGTTCCACTACCACATAATCAACCGGAGTCTTTATTGTTAACATACGCGTGCCAACTCCAGTCCAGGCTTTCCCGAGGCACAAGTCTACTAACCAAAGTCTTCAACAGCCCTATAGCCTTTCCTTACCTCTGTGGCGAAGGCAAGCCTCTTGCGCTCCCCACCGGAGAGGGACTTGTCCATGCCGGGAACTCCTATCCGAGTGTCCTGGACCTTGCCAAGTCCCAGCTCCTTCAGCAGCTGCAGGATCCTCGTCTTGCGCTCCGCCGCCCTCGTCCGCTTGTCCATCCGCAGCCGCGCCTGAGGGAGGTGAGTAACGGAGGCGAATTATGCGTATCATATCTTTGCACTCCTCCCTATCCACTGTTTCCACTTGTCTGTGTCACCCGTTTTGTCTATACCGTTTCTGTGTCTGTGTCTTCTTGTCTTAGATAATAACACCACGAACAATCCGAATAACTGATGATAATGAAACAAGCACCGTGTTAGGATTCTGGACAAGGAACTTCCACCGAAATATATCCGACACTTCAGACACCATCCTGACCCTCTGTAGCTCGCTGGGAAGACGGTATCAAAAGCATGCGGACAGCTCTGGTCTCGACCATCAGGAAGCTTATTAGTACAAGGAAGCCAGTTACTACCAGGACGCACACAGTACCCACATGACGAAAAGATAATTTAAGGAGGAAACACTATGCTCTCTAGAGGAGCGAAAGATCCGTGGGTACCTTACTGAATCTCATCACTTAGATACAGAGTCGAAACCTATATTACTGTTTACATATATATATATATATATATATATATATATATATATATATATGATTCAATGGTAAGAGTCCTGGTTCTGTATTGCGAAGGCCTTCAGGTATGACTATCAAAATAATTTGGCATCTACTTATACCTACTGTTCGAGGTACACAAGGATCTTGTAGCAAAAGACATAAGAGTTCAGAATAAAATGGTTCCGCAACTTTTCAAAGGAAATGCTGGTGTCTCCAGTCAAGTATGCCAACAGAAAACTGGAGTTACCTCTGTATCATGGATGCAATGACAGTGGAGACCTTGCAAGTTGAGGAACCTTAACTGACAACCAACTCCTGCAGCTGCAGGGGAAATGCATCAGTTTGGTCAAAAAACATTACCTACTATTTCCTAGGATTATATCTGGTCTGTTTTTGGTGCATCATATTTGAAAGTTCTTACAGACCTGTGAGTACCTACGATGTGACTTTGGCTGAGGAAGGGTTAGCGCACAGCGCATATGAAAGAGAGAGAGAGAGAGAGAGAGAGAGCTGGAGGGGAGGGAGGGACGAAGTACGACTCACCATGAATGTGAGGTGCTCCATGACCGTGAGGGTGCCCACGAAGAGGTCGTCCTGGTGGACGTAGCCGGAGAGGGTGTTCATGCTGCGGTTGGCGCGGTGGCCGTTCACCAGGATGTCGCCGTCCACGATCACTTCGCCGGGCGTCCGGTGCGCCAGGGCGTTCATCAGGGTGGACTTGCCCGCGCCGCTGTAGGAGGAGGAGGCAGGTGGTCAAGAATCGACTGAGGATATGTGGAGCGGAGGCACTAGGTGGTTAGACTCGACTGAGGATACGTGGAAAGTCGTCGAGGGGTAAACAGAGAATGACTGACCCATGTAACAGGTCCAGCAGGTAGTTAATTGGATCCCACAAGTCCCCATGAGTTGCCACCTGTATGAATTTCCCCGAGTGCCACCTACCTGGTTCACGTGGGTGCCACCTTAATTGTCTGTCATAAGAGCTAACTCCTTGACAACAATGAGCGCCACCTACCTTGCTCCCATCAGTGCCACTAAGCTGCCCGGCCTCACTGCCCCGGACACTGCAATAAAGAAGCACTAATCAAAATCTTAAGACATTCTCATGTGTCCTACAATGTTGTCCCCAAGTAGGAATAAAAATACAAGAGATTTTATACATGAATCATCACTAAGTGTATTCTGGAATTCTAGAAACTAGTAAATACAAGCGAGTATATTTAGAGAAGTTAGTGGTCCCGTAACAATACACTGATGGTGGTAGCATGCCAGTCACACTACATTGACGGTATCAATGGTCCCGTCACACTACAATGGTGGTGGTAGTGGGCACGTCACACTACAGTTAGATCCCTGGTCTTGCACCATAAGCATAGCATATAGTTAATTCTGTGTACATATGAAAGCAACTGATGTAAAAAGAAATTCAAAATAAGCATCTATATTATGCATGTTTTGCATGTGTACCTTTTTTCCATCTTAAATATTACCAAGTGTAAGACGTATCTAATTCAGTTTTCTGAGTGTATAGTTGGTGATACACCTGCAACTCACTGACCGCAAAATTGTAATGAACCACACAGTCCTCCTCACTGCATGACACTCGCTCCACCTGCATCAGTTACTCTTGCTTTACGCACTATTCCTTTCCCTTCATCCTTGCACTACCCTCTCCATCACAGTTCCTTCCTGCATCCCTCCCCTCCCACTCCCTCCTACACAGTCCAATCCAAAATCACGCTTTTTTTTTTTATTTCTATACCAACCTCCCCCTCCATCATCGTACACTCCTTCCCCGTACAACTTTGCGTCATGCTGCACCCCTTACACCATCTATCCATCCATCACCTTTCCATCACGCTTTTCTCCTCTCTACTCGCCCTTCCCTTCACCCTTCTCCCTCCTCTTATCCTCCCTCCCACATACCACTGTTGAGGACCCTCTTGAAGGGCTTCTGGGTCTTGCCGTACTTGAACAGGGGCTTCTTCTGCGGCACGTACACGCTCAGGTCGCGCCAGGTCAGCGTGATGCCCTCTGCTATGGGCTTCCAGGTGCCGTACCTGGAGGCTGGACGCTGGATCAGCTCGACGCCAGACTGTGGGAGAGCGGGCGTGGGAGTAAGCCACATAACAAAGTGAAACGGATGGTCTCTGTCTACTAGGAGAGAGATATGGTATCCTAAATTCCCTAATCTATACAGACGGAGACAGGACAGAACTCCTTCCCACACACCTCTCCCTCCGGCACAACAGCCGACTGCAAATGAGCTATGAGGGAACACGATGTGACATGGGGATAATATAATGAGATGGGAATGCTACGGGAGAGGACGATTGGAATTCAAAGCTTGATATAATTTCAGCGGCCAGAAACATTGGGAAAGAAAATTAGCTGCTTTTTTTCTTTTAAGAAAGAAAGAGAGGTTTAAGTACATGCACACTTCATCGTCATTCTGCTTTACTGTAGTTGCTTAACCTCGTTATATATTTTCTGATATACTTTGTTCGGACAATATAAACTAGTATTACATCTCACAAACAGTATACAGTCCCATGTGGTCGTCTTAAATCTATCTACCTGAAGAAATCATAGTGTGGAGACCAGAGCAAAAGCATAGGAGGGAGTTGCACTTTTGATTAGGAAGTTTTGAGATTGTATTAAAGTGTAAGTAAGTAAATTCAAGGTTGATGTGGATTAGAACGAAAGTTGACTACGAGAAGTGGGTGACTGTTAGTGCTCATGTACCCGGCAGTGAGAGGAGTGAAGGAGAAATCAGTGCTTTCGAAGAGGTGAGTGGGCACTTAGTAGGCAGTTTTGATACAAGGGATTGAATCCTGGTGCTTGGGGATCTGAATGCAAGAATGGGCGATATGGCAAATGAGAGTATAAATGGGAGGGGGCATGGGGTGCCCAGAAAAAGTGAAAATGGGGAAGAACTTGTTGAATTGTGTAGTAAGATTGGTGACTGGGACTACTATGAGAAAAGGTGCGTATATAAGTATACGTGTGTGGGTGAGGCTGAGGATCAATTGGATTACTTTAGTGTGTGTTAAGTGACAGGCGTGGAGGAGGAGAGGTCGTTGGATGTGAACATGGTGAAGGGGCATTTGGTGGAATGTCTGATTATGTCTTAGTAGAAGCGAATGCGAAAGCTTGTAGTGGTTATAGCAAAAAAGGAGATGAGGTGTATGTGAAAGAAGTGGTAAAAGTGAGTCGGCTTGGAAAAGAGGCTTGCGTGAAAAGTGGCATAAAGTGAGAGCAGCTGAAACAAGAGGGGGAGAGGAGTGGAAGGGGAAGTGTGTAGCACGCGGAAGGTTGGATGCGCATGCATGAAAAAGGGTCCCATCTCAGGTGAATCGTCACAGAGACCAACTGTCAGTTAGAAAAATGTCAGAATTGCATTTAAGTTCATGGATGAGGAAATATTCAGCAAGCTATTCACTGCCTGCTTAAGGCCAGAGTTGGAACATGCTTCTTCAGTATATTCGTAGGGCCTGGAACGAGAAAAAGAAATTAACGTATGTACATATTTCTTTTTGCCTGAACTGATGAAAAAATTGCCTAATCAGTTTTTGAAGGTAATTATAGTCTTCGTAATTAGTTGGACGGCAAGTCATTCCAGTGGTCAACAAATATATGGAAAGAAACTTTTTCCCATATCAGTATTACATCTATTAACCTTAAGTTTTCTTCCTTTCGCCCTAAGAACTGTGTTCTCTCGCAGTTCAAACAGATCTTCGTTATGTACGTTGCCAAATTTATGCAAAACTTTGAAAATCTGCATTGGGTCAACCGCGAAGTCTGTGCATCTTAAGAGTAAAGAGATCTAATCTTCTTGAACTCTCTTCATACGCCAGGTTTCTCAGATATGGAATCAGTTTTGTAGCCTGTCTTTGTACTGATTCCATTTATTTCTTACCGTGTAGTCTAGGGAGCAGAGCTGGACTTACTGGTCTTAACTTGAGCATTAAAGTGGGTCAGAATCGTTTCTGGTGTTCTGAAGTCAATGTTCCCGCCTATGAAACCGAGAAACTGGTTTCCATTTCTTTCATTTGTTGCTATAGAGTGTTTAGAATACTTCACATTGTCAAAATAACTAGATCATTCTCTTCATACACTTCAGTTAGCGGATTTCCCCAACTTTTCACAGTCGCGCTTCATACTCTTATCTCCAAAGCGCATAACCTTACATTTGTCAACATAAAACTTCTGCCATATGTCTGGCCACTCTGACAGTCTCATTCACACGCAAATCTAGAGATCTGAAATGTGAGACCCAATTCTAGATCATTAACGTATACTGTGGAATGTATAAGACCAAAAGGACTGACCCCTGTGGCACGCCACTCGTCACGTTCAGCCAGTCTGAGGCTTCGCCACATAAAACCACACGTTACTTTCTCTCGGTGAGCCACGCATATAATCCATGCACATAATTCGTCCCTTGTTCCATGTGGTTTTAATCTCTATAGCACTCTACTGCTTAGTACTTTATTACTCTTTTTTTTCAAAGTCAAGATATATTACATCAGATGGGAATCTTGAGCCCCACCTGCCATAGAAAACACAGAAAAATTCTGGTAAATAAAAAAGAAAATACTCTAGTTGTGGAAGCCATTTTGGTTGATAATATTTCATGATCTTGAAAATTTTTACCCATTTTTTATCGTTTTATCTAGAACTGATGCAAGGATAAGCTGGCGGCAATTCAAGTCGCACTTCCGATCTCCTTTCTTATACAACAGGTTGACATTCTCGCCAATTTTCAGCAGTTAGATACCTTACCTTCAGTTAGTGATCTCTTGTACATTTTCATTACGGGGAAACATCAATGGCCGTCTGACCTGTTGCTGGAAGAGTTAAGAGACTACGTCACCAGGGCCAGTCGAAAAGCCTAAGTTGGATTGGTCTAAGAACATAAGCACTTCAGAGCTCATCATTTCCATTAATTATAATTCTTCGTCGTCAACCTCTCGAAAAAAGTCTGTGGTTGAGGTCTGTGTGATTCTTCTTCGACTTTATATACACACACAGTAGGGGGATTTCTTTAGTACGAAGGCCATTTGTTGTAGCCATCAATTACTTTACTTTGGTCGGTAACAATTGGTTTTAATACATCTTTTACGTTTTTCTTTTGCCTTAAATATTTTGAAGAATGCCTTACAGTTGTTTCTAACATTCATGGAAATACTCTTTTCACGCTCGTATTTACTTTGTCTTATGACCCCATTACATTCCCTTTGCATTTTCAGTAGTTCCTGATGCTCTTTGTCTTCCATTAACTTTGACTTCTCATGATTTTTCTTTTTGGCGAACTGGTTCTTCTATTTCCCTAGTCATGCAGGAAGGTTTTGAATGTAATTTGGCTCTTTTCATAATTCTTACAACGTTTTCATTCTCAAAATGAAAAAAGTTGTTTTCACAAATACCCCCATACCACATCCCGTAAGGCTGTCGGATAGTAGTTCCTATTCTTGATCCACATAAATACCTTTCCAGGACTGAAGTCAACCTTAGATATATTTGAAGCTGATGCTAAGGTCATGAGAGAAGAGAGGAATGACCAAGATTACACCACCTTACAAAGACACCTGTTTAAACTCCAGTCATGCACAGATGATGAAGGTTGACCCAAGTAAGTGCAAAGTAATGAAGAAGGAATGCACTGACGGAAGGCCTCGATATATCGAAATCCTACCAGGTAAAAAGCTACATGAATCCGTGAGAGAGACTTGAGAGTCTGTACCCAATCTATCACCAGAGACCTACGTCCGGAAAATTGTCATGGGGTTCAAATTTTTAACTATCATTAGATCTACATTTACGTACACGCATAAACATTTGCTCAATGTGCTGTTTACTGAATATTGGATTACAATATGCTTCTCAATTTTGATCACCTTAGTCAAAGAGAGACAAAACTAATAGAGAAGGTTCAGAGGAGAATAGAGATGGTACCTGAAATACGAAATCTGGGTCACAGTCATAGGTTTGAGGTAGATTTGATCACAACCTTCAAGTCTCTGAACCAGTTTGACGATAAGGACATTGAAGAGTTGTCTGAAATATGCAAGGAAAGAGCAACCTGAGGTCATAGCAAGAGACAAAGTAACTTTATAGGAATTATGTTCGAACGTGTGGTGTAGCGGTTAGCGTAACTGATCGTGACGCATTCACGCGCAGCCCTGGGTCAAATTTGAATAGGTTCGAATCCTAGTCGTGAGAGCCGGTCCACACTTAACCCAGCTGTTCATCCTCTCCTAGGGGGCTTGTCGATAAAATGGGTATCTGGTTCAGGCTAAGGTGTGTGTGTGTATATATATATATATATATATATTGTTAATGAGATGGCCTGGATTAGGGCATGTTGATTCGGCTAACATAAAAAAACAAAATAGTCACTTGTTTCCTCATTTATCTATTCGCTGATCATCAACGACCGCTGTGGACACGAACCCTGGCGATGGCAGAGTACGCACATAAGCGTCGTGCAACCAGCTGTCCTAAAAGGTCAAGGATAAAAGTTCTACGTCAGAGGGTCATTTACACTCTCTGTCATACAAATGCTGCGTCACGACGGCTATGCTTTATTGAGGGCATAAGACGCTCTTTGGGTGAAACCATCGTAAATCTGGTCGCTGAGACCTAGTGTTTCAAATGGTGAGAGCACCAGCGGCGGCAACCCACCTCAGTGTGCCTCAGGCTAACCTGAGCAAGGGCTGTTGTTTCTTTAATCTTCCCGGCTGCCACTCCATTTTGGGAATTTCCCTTCCGGGTGTTGTATTTCTTCCACCTGCACTTCAAGATGCTTGACTTTTGCCATTCTAAGGATGAGAAAGCCTGTTACATACGTGAACATTTCTGGGCGCTCAGAACGCACGATCAGGCGGCTGCTTCCCAGTGCCTCGCTTTGTTCAGGGGATCAAGACCCTACGGGCCCAAAACATAGACATGCAATATTTCAGGGCCCTTGTCTTTGAAAAGTATCAGGGAGGTGGACAAGGTTTTTCGCGGACACGGTACGTACAGGCAGAGAGGAGCAGGGCAGAACACTGCAGACCTCTGGTAGGATTGGTTAGTTATACAATAAATCCAGAGAATCCGATTTGCTTCGCTGTGTTAAGCTGACTGAAGCAAGAGACAACAAACTCCTTAATCCACAGTAAGTGTCGTTATGCACGACAGCTTCGGGCTCACAAAGAAGGGAGTCGTACTCCTGGCCCCTCAATAGAACCGGTTCATCCTTCTGGATCGTTCATGGTGCTGGTCTATCCTCCCGGTTCGTTCCCAGTACCGGTCCATCCTTCTGCTTCGTTCCCAGTACCGGTCCATCCTCCTGGATCGTTCACAGTATCGGTCCATCCTCCTGGTTCGTTCTCAGTACCGGACCATCCTCCTGGTTCGTCCATAGCACTGGACCATCCTCTTGGCCCGTCCACAGAACCGGTCCATCTTCCAGGCTCGCCTGCAGTATCGGTGCGGAGCGGCCGCGTCTCTCCTCAAGGATGTGGGTCATAATCTGGGACAGTGCTGCAGGTGAGGCGTGGCCGAACATTCTCAAGTAAGACAGAGCGGGATAAACCGAGTCAGGTATTGTAGCGAGACGTGAGACGTATGAATAGCACGCGTCAGTCCATCGCAGGTGGTGGTATTCCCTGAGAGGACGGCCGCATCTAGAATGCGTCTGATATCGTTGCCTCTTCAAACTGCTGAGCTATGGAACCGGATTCCCCTGAAAATTCGTGAAAAAATAAATATTGTAGGTTCGAGTCTCACAGGAACTCGAACCTATCGTGTCGTTGTGTTGCTCTTGTGTACGATGGCTCCACGAAGCCTAGATTCCTGGGTTATAACGGGCGATCTATGTCTGTATGTACGTTGCTGGATTTGCTGGTCATCAACAGCAAAACATACCATGCGACCAACATACGGACATTTTCATATCGTCGGCTCCGGTCACGAACAAAAGTCATCAAGGCCAAGCCATCATTAAAATATAAAAAGGGCAAATAAAGAGAGAGAAAGAAAATGAGAAGCTTAGCGGAGTAGGAAAAGACAAACATCACAACTGCGCACCCTCGAGTTGCCAACAGTCACATGGTTTGACGCAGTAGTTTACCGAGTATTACGTGCTCTAGCTAATGGTTGGGGCACAAAAGCAACCTCCTCTCGAGGGAAAAACCAGACTAATATATACAGAAGGAATGAGAAGAATCAATGTACAGTACGGCAAGTGGGTCAAGTTTTGGGGTCAGACTGGGAGATTTGATAATTGAATTTCTTTGCGTTCGACTCCGTCAGGTAAGTATGGAGGGCTAGATCTTCCTCAGATGTGAAAGCAAATGTGAGGAGAAATCAGTCCTGTGTATGAACGGAGTAACTGCTCTGAAAATAAGAATGTCCGACGCTTGAACGTGACTACCAGTTTCCTAGAGGCAAACCTAGCCATCTGTGCCATGTGGGTGTGTGTATGTTGTGAAGTGTGGCGGAACTGCAAAGGCGTTTAATGGGAAGGAAAAGCCTTGAAGCCTAACAGGGTTTCAAAAGGTGAGATAGAGGGGAAAAAAACGGGTTTTAGAAGCTATAAATCTACACACAGGTTACAAATGAACCACAGGAAAATCTTTTCCAAATCTAAATTTACAGAAGCCGTGATGATGAGACGAGAGGAGACGTAGATAGATTTCATAATCGAGAGAGAAATAAGAAAATGATGATACAGACAGAAAGAAGAGAAGGAATTCAGTGCCGAGATATCAACATATTAGTCCCTTTCGTTATCTGCTGCGCAGAAGTGAAATCGCAGTATAAGAAAGGAAGAAGAGCGTACTAGACAGAGCGGAACCCTGCGAGACATCGCTGTTGTTAGGGAAGTGGGAGAGGCCGATTCATCCTCAGTTACAGAGGGAGATCGGCCAGAGGGGAAACTAGATACGAGGAAACAAAGATGGAGACGAAAGCCACAAGAAGGCAGCTTGAAGAACAGACCCCGATTCCACGCCCTGTCTGAAGCTTTCGATATAACAAGAGTTGCAACATAGGATTCCCCGACGAGTCTCTCAGAAAAGATTAAGCAAGGCAAGAGAGGACATCATCCGTGGATCTTGCTTTGCAGAAGCCTCTCTGATGACAAGCAATGAAAGACATTTCATGAATATAAGGTGTTGGAAGGTTGACAGTGTCAGAAGATATGCCGACTAAAATAGGGAAGATGCAGTATCAAACGGTAGGCAGACGAGAAAACAGACGATACAGTTAACAAAGAGATTATTCAGACATGACTTTTGGCTTGTCAAAGAAAATGATCTGCAAGACGTGATTTATGAAATGAACACGAGTTTGATGACACCACCACAGGATGACGGGGTAATTTCTAAATAGATCTTTGGGAAATCTTTTGGTAATCTGTGGAGAGAGACAACAGAAAGGAGAGAAAGAAGAACTTGGTATCTTTATTCTAGCTTAGTGTCTTAGCAAAGGTTTCTAACCATGATTATGGGGTTTGCTAAGAAGATAAACAGCTGAATTTGAATATAAGGTTTCCATAACCTTATATTTGGGGAGCCTCGGCCATCCCTGTATATACAAGAGAGAAAAAGAGAGAGAGAGAGAGAGAGAGGGAGAGAGAGTACTTATGACGAGTCTTTGCTAAGAGGCAGGGCTGCGCGTAGCTATCACCGCAGGAAAATGCAAAATTTCGAAGAAGGAGTCGTGTGATATACGCGTTCTCAAAGTTTTGTATGGGGCACAGAGAGGGTTGAGAGAGGTGGGGAGGGGGGAGATGAATACCCGATTCATCCCTTGAACTGTTCCAGTGAATAATGACCAGACACCAAGACTCACTCACCCCGCCGTCGTCGGAGTCACAGGTGGATATGAAGGTCGTGGACTCTACGAGCGAGGCCCTCTCGTCCTGGTCCACCTGCAGCTCCCTCACCGACGTGAAGAAGGGTAGACCCATGAGGTTGGGGTTCCCCGTCAGCAGGAACTCCTCCGTCGGGAGAGACCGCCTCCGCACTTCGCCGGTTCCTGTGTCATTACCTTGGTCGCTCATGGTGGTGGTGGCTGTGACTTCGAGGGACAACGACAGCTGAGTGCCCTGATCAGACGGCCACAGACCACTAGGATTTACCAACACTGACCCTCAAAATCCCTGCTCGACGCAGGGGGAACTGGATTTCCCCCCACACTCTCACTGGTACAGGGTAAAGCACCCGCCTTTCTGCGCGTGGGACATGGAATACCTGGGGACGGGCGGGCGGCGCGTCAGGATCCAGTCCCCGAGTGAGGCCAGGCGGACGGTGGGAGCCACTACCACCAGCACCAACAAATCGCTGCGTCACCCCCACAAGTCACATGCTGGCCGCCAGTGACTCAGGGGCTCACGTCCTCCTGTGGGTCGTCAGAGGAGAAACAAGCGACTCTAGGGAAGCGTCTGTCACACAGACACGCACACACGCGCCACATGGGCATTTGCTACTGCGGCTTTTGCTACTGACGTCAATTGTCTCTCAACTTTGTTCCCGGCATACGTCTGAATTCTAGATACATTGGCATATGAAACGCTATGGCCAGGAACTGTTACCTAACTATATATCTACACTAAGGTAAATATATATGCAAAGGGAAGAAGAGAAGGGGAACACTCCGGGGAAGGCACAGTGAGAGCCGGGAGCTACGGTCCTGGATGATAGCAGGAGCGGGCAGCACAGAGCACGATCATCCCTCCACCGTGTTGTTCCTCACGTTACCCCAACCCTTGGACATACAATTGCACCTCTCTTTCTTTCTCTCTCCCCTTCTCTCTCTCTCTCTGGTAGGCAGCCAGGGAGGAATATTACCAGTACTACCAGCCTGGGCATCGGGAGGGTTAGCGACTGCTGCGCATCGAGCCAACAATTCAGTTGCTGTCTAGTTTTACCCCTTGGGCCCATATAGTTGTCTTTTTTTTTCTGCCTCACCACATGCGGGATATTGGCTTTCATACCTCACACAAACCACTTCAGAACACTTAACTCACACGACTCGTTCTTCGCAGCTCTGTATGTTTTACTGTGGTGGGAGCTACGCGCTAACCCTGCCTTTGGGCAAAATCTCGCCCTAAGTACTAGCGCGAAAGACAGTGAATAAGGACTGTTTTCTGGTGTGGCCGACCAGTACGTACTCTCCCGCTTCCACCCATCGGCTGCAGCACAGGACAGGTTGCATGACCAAACCGCCACCCTCGCTGCAACCCAACAGATGGGGGTGTCCAGGATCAAAACATCCAGGCCAACCCGCAATACGTCACTTTGGGCAGGGGATCGTCCACTGCCCCTGCCCTGAGGCGTTAAGCATGGATGACTTAGTAACTAAACGGGAGGATTACGCGGGAACCGTCGCGTTAGCCAACCACCGCACGCGAGTTATGTAAGGCAACACCCAGCCGACGCGCCCTGGACCACCACCCATACCTAGAGAACAACACTATCGGTCCTTCGACCTTTTCCTCAAAAACAGAAGGACTCAGAAAATTATCAAATGAAATACGAGTCAGTCAACTGATCTTGACGGTCCCTCTTCTGGCATACTAACAGAACAAAGGTGGCAAGTGACATTTCCGATAACTAGAACATCCATCAGATTACTTCAAGATGCAAAAGAAGCGAATACAGGAGGCTCGCGAACGTAGTGAAAGTCTACGCACAAAGGGAGATAGAAAATGCGCCCCGTATATCAAACTCTGTCTTACCCCCGTCAGATGGGATGGGTTCGAGACAATAAGCTAAGATGAAACTGTTAATCTCTTACATACTAAACTAATAACTGGAAATTATCAAGTGTTCTGTAATAAATGATCATGGTTGTTTACCCAATACAGAATCGTTCTTCTGTAAAACCTGAATAATCCGTATCTAACTCTCCAACTGCTAAAACAGATGTGTTCGGCACCTCAGTTTCCTTAAGCTTTACTCTAGACGATTCCATATCACATCCTACCCCTCTGCCTCTTCCTACGTTTGGCTCACGCAATGTCTCCCGAGTCCTCTGCCGGCCGCGGGTGGGCTCTACGTGTGGGCCGGATGGCATATCTCCTCAGGGCTTAAAGGAGTGTGCCGTTGAGCTGGATCCAGTTCCTGCTTGCATACTTCGCCTAAACCTTCCATTCTTCTTTGGAATAGCCCTTAGCCAAGCCTATCCCTGTTGCCCCATGACCATCAACTCGACTACTTCTAAAGCTTTGGAAATTCTCTTTAAATCTCATCTTTATAAACACTTAGAATTTCATTCTTTTCTTTAAGATCACAAGTATTGCTTCCATAATCTCCTCCATAATGTAACCAAACTCTGGTCTTTCTTTCGTAGGGCATTCAGTAATCTTATGTTATGGCCCACGGCATGTCTTGAAGAGTCTGACGCAACACGACACAAATCTTAGCTCACTGCATTTTGCTAGCGTGGCTCGTCCGCTTCTCTCTTGTTCTCTAAGGGAAAGTTTACTTTTCAGTCATCGCATCGCTGTAGACGCTGGCGGAGCGGCTGCTGCCTCACATCATAAGAACTGTTGTGTCCCATAGGAGTTTGACCTGTCGGTGCGGTTCCTTTTTTATCCTCCATAAACGATCTCTTATCATTTTCTATCTATAAACCCGACCAGACTCACGCCGATGATCCCATCGAACAATAATCAACTCTACTTCCCTCATCGCCTCGATGCTCGCCCTTTTTCTTGCACTGAACGTATTTCCTCTCTTGGTTCGGACCTCTGCATCGCATCCGAATGGGGAAGCGTTAACCTGGTTAAATTCCCCCAATGCAAAGTACACTTTCCATTACTGTTATCTTTCTCATACTCACTTGCGTCCAACTACGATATTTCAAAATTACAGATTAATTCAGCAATAACAAAAATTTGTTTGACATAATCATATCCTTCACTCTGCCATGGAAACCCAACAAAATGAGATAAGAAAAAAATCTGCTTCCCATAATCTAATGGTTCTCTAGGTGCTACAGATGTTTTTCTACTGAGTGGCTGTTCCAACTCTACAAAGAATCTTATTTGTCACACAAGGGGGAATCGCTCTAATATCTACTGTGATTCTCATCACACTTCTCCTCGAGCCAGATTGGAATCAGAAGTCTTCTACCTTATCAGTTATCTTTTTTCTACCAATCACAACCAAGGTGACCCTCCTACCCTTTCTCTTTTAGCCAAGACGGAGACTGAAGTCCTCTGTTTTACTGACTCACCTGTAGCATCTCCCCTGTGTCATTCCTGAATCCTGTATCATCCCTGTATCATCTCTCCTGTATCATCCCTCAGTCATCTCTCCTGTACCATCCCTTTCCCTCTCCCATGGTGCTGCTTTCATTTATCTGTTTTACTGGTATTATTTTGGCCGCTGCTCTGATGAGCTGTTTGTCTCCTAACCCTTACTATCTGGGCCTGCAGGACGTGACTGGCTGATGCTTCCCATAACTTGCGTATGGAGACCAGCCAGACGAGGATTAAACGTTATGATTTAGTTCCTTCTCTTCACATGAA
Organism: Panulirus argus; assembly: GCA_038088735.1. Lineage (NCBI taxonomy): Eukaryota > Metazoa > Arthropoda > Malacostraca > Decapoda > Palinuridae > Panulirus > Panulirus argus. The sequence continues at coordinate 4,915 of JAYMFT010223368.1, read as the reverse complement.
GCGAAGTTAAGGAAAATCTTTCTCCTTTCGTTTTCACTCTTCGCAAAAACTTCCACCTTTCAGAGGTAGGTGTAAAAACACCTGAAAGACTCAAAATAACCCCTGTTCCATCTTATATAAATACTATTTTACCTTTTGTGCAAACAAAGCTTCGAATGAGGTATACTGTTAACTATGTAATGTCGACCTTCAAGTAACAGAAAATAGATTAAAACATAACCTCAGATGTTATATTCCAAGACTTCAAAAAAAAAATTTTATGGAGTACCACACAAAAGACTGCTTGGCATAATCAATTCGCACGAATCATGGATCTACCGTGCGCGTGGACTGGCTTACAAACAGTGGACAATGAGTAGAATTCAACCGGGGAAAACATCAGACTGGCTCACTGTGACAAGTGGGGAGCCACGGGGATTAGCCAATGTTTCTAGGATCCACACATTATGTTATAACTATTGGGAAAAACAAGACTCATCGGTAAAACCCGAGACTCTACCGACGACACGAAATTAGGGAATAAGACTGAAACATAGAAAGACTGTTCAATGTCTCCAAGGAATTTGAATTAACTGATGCTGATATCAGAAACCTGTGGAAGGAAATCCGCTTTACAGGAAAGGAAAGTAATGCATTCCGGTGATAAACATATCAAACACGGACATGATGTGTCTGCAAAACTGCTTTCATAAATACAAGATGACCTCGTGATTACGATTAGTAATGACTCGGTGAAATACGCAAAACACTGCTCAGCTGCATGTAATAAAGAACACACAACATTTATTTTCACACACCTGTACCGGGTGCGACGTGCTGTGAAAGGGCTGAACCAGGGAATGTGAAGGGGAACGGTTTGTGGAGTCTGGTTGTGAATACGGAGCTCTGAAATCTGTGCAATGCACGTGACAGTTAGAGGATGAATGTAAGCGAATGAGGCCATTTCTTCGTCTGCTTCAGGCGCTACCTTACTAATATGGAAAATGGCTAACATTAAACAGATATATATAAATACATTATAAGACGAAAGATGCGACACTTACCCTATATGTCGCCCAAGTCACACCATATCTAGAACGTGAACATGAAGAGGAAACTAAGCTTAAACTTCAGGCAGGAATAAGAGAAAGAATCCTTCGACTGGATGGTCAATTATCTTAGCGGAACAGGAGAAACAACGCGTGTCGGAGAAGCCTCCTCAAATTGGGTTGCGGTCGTCAGTGGCGCGCCAAAGGGTTCTGTCCTGAGCCACTGCTCTTCTTGAGCTTACGTGAACGACTTGAAACAAAGTTTTGGACTTCTACCCGAACATGAATGCGAATGATGCCAGGTTCGTGAGGGAAGTAAAAAGTGAGGAAGGCTGCATAAGCTTACACGGGAATCTGGACGAACTTCAAAGTTGGTCTGATACGTGGGATACAGTAAAAGGTGGCCTCATCATGAATATTTTCATACAGGAAATAAGCTACAGGAATATGAGTGTATGAAGGACTTAGGGGAATGGTGAAACGTTCCCCGAGCTACCGCCAGTGTCCTATATTAGGAGAATATTAGAAACAGACTGTCTGCTGCCAAATGTTAGTATAACATTCAAGGAAAAAATTAAGCATTAAGCAAAATGCATACATCCCACTTAAGTGAGAAATAGAATCTGCTTCAAGTTGTCACTGCACTTACAGAAGCACAGTGAACCAGCAGAGAAGGTCCAGAAGAAGGCGACAAAGACGGAACGTGGATTAAGAGATCCGCTACAGTGAGAAGCAGAGAGATGTTACTGTTGCCTTTTTGCGTCCGTCCAGTGTCTTGCCTGCGTGTCGTCACAGTTACACGTATCTAAGATAATGTTATCTTTTATCTATGCCTTACTTGGCTTATCGGTCGCAGTGTCCGTTCGCGTTGCTATGTCTTTGTACCGATTAAGAAATATTAATACGCCATCTTTTTTCAGATTCAAATGACGTTCCGTCGTGTTGTGCACGGCTTATTGATCATGTTCGAGAAAGCAGTACCACTCACAAAATCTATCCTTACGGTGGGTGACTGAAGAAGATCTAACTCACTAAGCAGCGTCGTGAATATTACCCGCACGCTGGCCGGTACTCACGAGTTGGGTGGGGTGTGTGTTGAGGGAGGTCAACACGAGCCTGGCCTAATCATGTGAGGAGAATGCGAGCAAGAGCAAGACTTAAACAATTGCTCGTGGTTCTCATTCCTCGCTGCACTCGTTTCCCGCGGGGAGAATTCGACGCTTTTCAGCAATACTGCGGGTGAGAGTGGAAGAAATACTTGAAAAATCTTGAATATTCACGTGTTGGCCATTACTCTTCTGGAGACATCTGTCTCTGAAACTAAAGGTGCTTGTCAGTTACGTGTATATATATATATATATATATATATATATATATATATATATATATATATACTGACAGGGGTGATGATGTGATGCGAGGTTAGTTATTTGGAAACAGGAATGAAGATTAAGTAAGATGATATGGCGTCAGTGATGGAGTGATGAGAGTTTTATGGTGTAGAGACAGTGGTGGTGTGGTAACGGTGATAGTGTGGTGGTGACGATGATGGTGTGGTAACATCAGTGGTGTAGTGACAGTAGTGGTGTGGTGACAGCAATGGTGTCAGTGATCCTGTGGTGACAGTGGTCGTATGGTAACGGTGATGGTGTCATGATAGTGATGGCTTGGTGACTGAGAGTGATGGTGATATAGGCCGGTGACGGTGATGATATGGTATCAATACCAGTGTGGTGACAGTGATGGCGTGGTGAGTGTCAAGGACTGGTCTCCATATCAGTGATGATATGGTGACAGTGATAATGTGACGCCGCTGACAGTGAGGTGTCGGTGGTGATGGCGTGAAAGTGATGAGTCCGGGGTCAGAGACGGTGTGGTGACTGTGACAACGTGGTAACAGCGGTGTTGTAGTGACAGTGACGGCCTGGTGACGGCAATAATGTGGTGACAGTCATTAATGACGAGCTTCTGTGTCTGACATTTGGCAGGAAGCTCCTCAAGAACGCTTCAGCGGCAGAATCCCCTAAGGACACTCCAGGGAAAGAGTTCCTCAGGGACGTTGCGGCAGCAGAGTTCCTCCCGGGCAGCAGAAGCCGCAGGGAGTCAGCAGCGGGAGGAGGAGGGAACTGTACCCAACGGAAGGCAACAACACCCAGGTCAACATGTCTATGGGTGTAGGAGACAGCACCGACCTGATCACTGGAGGGTAGGTTGCATCACAGTCCCGTGGAGAGACATCTTCTATGATTCATTTTGCAGATTCTTATCGTCCTAGTAAGGCATTTACACACACACACACAGATATATATATATATATATATATATATATATATATATATATATATATATATATATATATATATATATATATATAATTTTATTCATAACTGCTCAAGACCCATTCCTTGAAACGATCCTAGAGATACTGCGAACCCTTGCGTTTCATTTCCACTGATAGCACGTTGACCCCTGTATACCATATCGTCTCAATTCGCTTTATTCCGTGCACAACTTTCACTCTCCTGACACGACCACACCCGTTACCTGACCTATCGTGACACCTTGCCCTGTCTAATGATTAAGTAACTCTCATCCACTCTTCCTAAGCCTATAGGCAACATATTTCTTAACCTTATTACATAAAATTTTGTTAAATGAGAACTGGTCCTTAGATACATCAAAGTAACCACAGAGATAATGAAACTGGATTCGACATTTTGTGTTCAACGTAATCATTACATTTATAAACAAAGTTTCAGTTGCTACAATCAATACTTTGGTCAAAGTCCCTTACGCGTACGAAAACAGCGCCTTATCGTTTCCTACTCTCACGTCTTTCTTCTCTTCATAGATTCGTTTATTAATGTCTCTTGCCGTTTCTCCCACATATACATTATCAAAACAATCCCTTTACTTATGCCCCCACCACAAAATAAAAGTCTCTAAATTACTTATCTAAGGATCTAAAGTTGTAAACATATTCTACAATGTTGTGTTACATGGCAGAAAACTGAACTCTAAAAAAGATTGGGTCACATGGTCTACATACTGATAGTGGTATCGACTGTCTCTGTCTGTCTGGGGAAAAAGTTATATGCCTGAGAACGGAAACCTTACACTAGCATACTGAAGATACGTAAAGTGTGAAGATTAGGGTGTAATGTAGAAGAGTATATTGAACACAGAATGATTTAAGCTAGGCTAAAGATAAGCCAAAGGATTATCATTATTAATATTATTATCATTATTATTACAACAATAATAATAATAATAATAATAATAATAATAATAATAATAATAATCTGTACACTGAAAATTATCTATCCTTATGTATTTCGGTAAAATATAGTTTTCTTTTATTCTTTCTTCAAGGCTTCAATTCATACTCTTTTCCATTAACCAGTTTCTAGTTTCTGTTGTCTTCTACACTTCATTTTGCTCATCCCAACTTTTTGGTTTCCTCATTTCATAGAGTTATTCCATTAATATTCCTCAAATGTCACAGCATTTTCCCATTTCACAGTATTTCCACGTAATAGTGCTCTCCCTATTTCCTGACAAAAGTGTTCCCTCCATGTCCTTATGTTTTCCCAATTCCACCATTATCTTTGACAACAATTTCCCCATTTTAGTGTTTTCATATTTCACAGATTACCCATTTCATATACATATATATATTTTTTTTTTCTTGTACATATTCGCCATTTCCCGCATTAGCCTTAGAGGAAAAAAACCTCTCTTGGCCCTCTTCTCTATTCCTTCTTTTGGAAAAGTGAAAACAAGAGGGGAGGATTTCCAGCCCCCCCCGGCTCCTTCCCCTTTTAGTCGCCTTCTACGACACGCAAGTAATATGTGGGAAGTATTCTTTCTACTCTATCCCCAGGGAT
>JAYMFT010223357.1:0-11313 GCA_038088735.1 Panulirus argus | reverse complement strand
TTGGCAGCAAATGGAACCATGGAAGCGGAAGTGAGTCATAGGGTAGGGGAGGGGGCGAGGGTTCTGGGAGCGATGAAGAATGTGTATAGGTTGATATGTATATATATATTCGTGGTGCATATGTGTGCATGTATGTATATATGTGTGCATGCGGGGGGATGTGGTATTTTTTTCTTCGTCTGTTTACTGGCGCTACCTCGCTGACGCGAGAAACAGCGATCAGGTACTATAATGTGTGTGTATGTGTGTAAATTCAAAACATGTATTCTTTCAGCTATCAAGATGGATATGTGGGTGAAGACCTGCCTTCTGCTCTGTTTGTTTGGCTTCTTCAAGGAGCTGAGACCATCTGAACCTTTCCTGACTGAGTACTTGCTGGGACCACAGCAGAATCTTACTGAAGATCAGGTACTGAATGAGAATTGTTGTAGGCCCACCAACAATATGGCTTCTTTTAAAATTTAAAAGTTTCAGAAAGAGTCTTTGGCATCAAGACTATTTTCAGAAAACGGGCATAAGAAGATAGACTCCGCATTGGAAACTAAAGACTAAAAAGAGGATTTTTAGTGAATTTTTGTATCTCTGATGCACTTATGCATCAAGTGTTTGCACATTTGAGACTGGTGCACAGGTGTTGATATCAGTCTGAGGTATTCTTTTACTTGAGAGGATCTTTAGGGAGCCTCTGAATAAGCCTTATACATTATTTAAGGATTTTATATTGTTACAGACCATTCATATAAAGAAAGATATTTTTTCCTATAAATTGTATTTCCCATAACATTATGTATTGATTTAGATATTCATTTTCCAGAATTTTTAATGAATATATAGCTTTTATGGAATGCAGGTATATTGAGATGATTTTGTTTTTGCAGGTGTACTTTCAAGTGTACCCAGTATGGACTTACTCCTACTTATCATTACTTATCGCAGTGTTCCTATTGACTGACTTACTGAGGTATAAACCTGTCATAGTTTTTGAAGGTTGTGGCTATGTCGTCACATGGTGTCTTTTGTTATGGGCTCGGGGTGTCCCTGCAATGCAATTGGTGGAGTTTACCTATGGAATTGCCACATCCACAGAGGTAGCATACTATACCTATATTTATGCAAAGGTCCCTACAAGATTTTACCAGAGGGTGACAAGCTACACACGTGCAGCCTTTCTATCAGGCAGATTCTTGTCTGGTGTACTGTCACAGGTAAAGTATGCTGACTGATTTTCACACTACTACTTATCTGTCTTATATCCTGTACATCTTGGTTCTGTACCATAGGGTAATACATGTCAAACTTCCTCCAGTCATTATCTTTATGCTTATTCATAGATTTCTTGTTTGAGAAATTCTCACCCTTGTATGTCTTTTCTCTTTTTTCCAACTTGCCTGTGTTCTACCCTTTTCCTATCTGATAAAGTTAAAATACTGAACCAGAGCAAATAAAACAGCAGGAGTCTGTGGGGCTTGGCTGTGGATGGCAGCCTCTGACTGCAGTATATCACATTTGAGAGCTTGAGACTGGATGTTTGCAAATGTGATTGAATTTGTTTTTTATGCTACTTCATGAATGTATGAAAGGCAGTAAGGAAAAACACTCAGGATAGGCAACAGGTCAATGGCTGTTTCTTGAAGGGATTCAGATACTGGAAATGTGTCTCTACAGTTTACATGTACAAGTGCAGAAAAAGCCTGTGATATTTGAAAATCCCAGTTTTCATAAATAAGCGGCACCACGGTTGTTTCATCTGTTTGTGGATGGGATTGTGAGGGAGGTAAATGCAATGGTCTTGGAGAAAATAGCAGGTATGCAGTGTGCTTGGGGTGGTGGGGGTGCCTCAGAGGTGTGTCACTTGTTGTTTGCTGAAGATACAACACTGGTGGCAGATTTGCATGAGAAGCTGCAGATGCTAGTGTCTGAGTTTAGGAGTGTGTGTGAAAGGAGAAAGTTGAGAGTATGAGTAAAAGCAAGGTTGCTAGGTTTTGCTGTGAAAAGAGATAGGTTATTTGGAGTGTGAGTTTGAATGGGGAAAACTTGGAGGAAGGGAGTGTTTAGATGCCTGTGAGTGGATATGGCAGTGAATGGAACCATGAGAACTGAAGTGACCCATAGGGTGGATGAGGGGTGCAGAGGTCCTAGAAGCACTGAGGAATGCAAGACAAGAAAGGTCACTGTTTTCAAGGACAAAGAGGGGTATATTTGATTAATATAGGGATAGGGTGATTGTATTACAAATGAAATGTTTGAGGACAATATGCACTTTGAGCAGTGTATCAAATATGAATGATAGGGTAAGAGAGAGATTTGGTAGTAAGAGGAGTATGTATGAGAGAGCTAAAGAGAGTACGTTGAAATTGTTTAAATATATGGAGAGGTTGAGTGAGGAGAAAATGACCAAGAGGGTATATGTGTCTGAAGTTGTGGGAACAAGGAAAATGAGGAAACCAAGGAGGAAATGGAAGGATGAAATGAAAGATGGTTTGAAGGCTTTGGGCCTGAACATGCAGGAAGATGGGAGAAATGGAAGGGATAGAACAAATTGGGGCAATGTGCTTTGCGGGGCCTATAAAGCTTTTGGGGGAAACCACAGGAAGGACTGTGAGGCCTGATTGTTCATAGGTGGCCTTTGTTTTGGTGCAGTGTTTATAACAGCTAGATAGTGGATGTGAGCAAATGAGGACATTTCTTTGTTTCTGTTGCTACCTCACTAATTTGAGAAAAGGCGAACGTGCATGAAATATATATATATATGTACTTTCATAGTATTTGTTTAAACATAAGCTATTAGTTCATATATAAACCACTGATTAATATTGAATTATGCAATTTTTATATTGTTTGACAAAGTGTTCTCCAAAACTGCTTGAAAGGATTTGGGTATGTTTATTTCCTAATTTATTCTCTTATTATCTTTTTAATAATTCTAGCACACTGTATTGGAAATTAGGATACTTTACTCTTATCCACTGTGAATCTTTGTTTCACCATGTGCTCCCATGATTCTCTTATCTTTATTGTTTTTCCATGTTCATCTGTTGGATGTGCAGTATCCCTTAACTTCTTCCATACCAGAATTAATTCTTTTTGTTTGTTTTTCTGTGAATTGCTCAAAATTGTCATAATTTCTTTATCTTAGGACCTTATCCCTTAGTTATTCTCATCCTATTGTCCCATTTATAATCCTTAACTCCTCTCTGCCTTTGGAGCATGTAAGAGTAATCTCAGTGGACAGTAGTTGATATCACTTGATATTCAAACATTCTTAAGTTCATTTTCATGTTCATTGTGGTGCAGCATTTATTGATTCAGCTTTTTCCACATAATGAGACTTTAAAAGAGCTTATCCCTTCTACACTAGCTGTACCTTGTGCCTTTGCAAACCAGTATGCCTTTCACAGTACTGTATATCTTGGAGTATTTAATGTTGAAAAACCTTGTGGTCTTCATAACACCTTCACAGCATAAAGGAATAGGCTATATTTACATTGTTTGTATTACTGTGAAAAAAGAACTGGTGTTTCTGTTCTCTGTTCTCAAGAATTTTTGTGGTGTTTCATGTCACAGGTGCTGACTTCATCCAAGTTGATGGACTACCACTCGCTGAACTACATATCCCTTACAGGCGTATCAATTGCATTAGTTTTAGCATGTCTTCTGCCATCTGCTTCATCTAGCATCTACTTCCACCGTTACAATTATGTACCAACTAGTGAAGGAGAGAGCCATACCCAACTTACTGAGAATCACCCTAAATATACTTTCCTGGCAAAAGTATCAAAGGTAATAAAAAACCCATTTACTGTAAACTTTATCTAATGCTTCATATTAATGGTAATTTCACCATAAAAGTGATGGACCATGGCTGTGATATGAAATAAATGTAGCCAAAGTGAGGGATTGTAAAGCTAAAATATGAAATTCTAATATGCTAGATTTGATTTCTTCAGTATACTATGCTTTAATTTCAGTTTATTAGTTCATATTGATCAAGTGGAGCTGTATCCCATACCATTGTTGTGTTGTAATTCTGATACAGTATCAGTGTAGCATGTAGCAGCCAGCTGTGCAATGTGATGAACAGTTTCCCATCTCATTTTAGCCTGGATCTATCATCTCAGTATGGCTTTTACCATGAAAGTGTTGTGTTCAGAACTGTTGAACAATTCTACATATCTTACAAAGTTTATTGCAACACAGGAGTGAGTTCTTATAGTAAAGGTGAATCACATACAACCAATTGTTTTATTACTGTACTTAGAAAATTACTGAAAATTACAGTATTTATTTTTTTGTTGAAGGCTTCAGTCATGGACAAAAGCCCACATCGAGGCCGGGCCCTAACTGAAACATAGAGATAATTATGAAATGGAAAAAGAAAAGACAAGGGAAGGTATTTACTAATTTTTGAGAAAGTGAAAAACCTGTCTTTGAAATGTGCTAGGTCATAGTTATTGGGAAAGACATGAGAGGGTAGAGAGTTCCAGAGCTTCAACGTGTAGGGAAAGAAGAAAGTATCAAAACAGCCCACTCTTGAGTTATTGATGGCCTCACAATAATCATGTGATGCAGCAGTTTGCTGAGTATTGTGTGGTCTAGCTAGTGGTGTGGGCACACGAGCAGCCAACTCTTCCTACATGTTCAAGCCCTGATCGCTCAGTATCTTTATCACGTCATGGAATCTTGTGATTATCATGTATTGCTTATTGAATTATTAAATGGTGCTACATGTATCTGACTAATTTTTTAAATTATGCCAAATTACTCTCATTTTCAACCAAATTATAAACTGGAAAAATATCCTTGAAATTGATATGCAAAGTGAAAGTGAGTGATGGGCCAGTTATAAATAGTGAAAGCAGCCATTTTGAGCCATTTTTAATCAGGTTTGATTTTTCATAGAATTTTCAAATTAAAGTCATTCATTTGAAATAATGATCCACATTCAAAACAATTTTTTTAATACAGTGTATACCAATCACAATAGCAGGCTAAGATAGATTAATGTGTATGTATGAAAATTAGCTTTGTTAAATACATACAAGCCCTGTGGAAATGACACCACCTGTATGCACCCTGTACCACCTTGATCATTTGTTAGTGCTACCATGTATTCACTTATCTGTATATTACAGATGTGATTGCCCTGTCTCCTGAACTTTCTAATTTGTCAAGTAGCCTTTTAAACCTTTGTAAACTGCCAGCATTCATCATATCTTTTCTTAGTGCATTCCATCCATCCAACACCTTTACACTAAACAAGTACTGCTTTACATCCTTTTTGTTTAAGTCCTGATTGATACACCTTAACATATCGTATATTGATTGCATCATTTACATTCCAGTTGCATAATTGTTGTACTTGTGTGAGGTTACTTTCCTGGCCTAATTTTCAGATTTGATATCTGTTTAATATGCACTTTTATAGATAAGTTAAAGTGCTTTCTAAGGATGATACAGAAAAAGAAATTTCACTTAAAAACGGAGAGTGTATTCAAAAGAAGGATGTATTAGTAAAGATTCGGTGACTGAATTTCTTTACCAAATTTGGTGTGAAAGAATTATTTATTAAGAAAGCATTAAGATGTTTAAATAATATAATTTGAACAAGCATTCTCTACAAAGTACCATGATACACATAAAAACTTATCCATATAAGAAAGATGCACGAAAATAAGTGTTCTAGCTGCTCAGACAGAAATACAGCAAAATAAAATCACAAAACAAGTAATGTCCCAAGAGGCAGTAATTCATTCTAGTTTTAAGATATCCTACAGTATTGCTAAATGTTACACTGTGAGGGAAAAGCCCTTGGTTAGGCTTTATCATTAAGACTACAGTCTCGTTAAAGAACTTTTCACTACATAGGAGTCTATATTTCCCTGCTCCTGGAAATAGTGCAGCCTTGAGCTGCAGGATCCTTTAGAAAGGTCCTGGATAACACCAGGACTCCACAGAAATTGGTCTAAGGGCACAGAGTTGTAGTTTCGATGCATTACTCATGACAGATAGAGAATGGATGTGAGCAGATGTGGTCTTTCTTCCTTTGTTCCTGGTGCCAACTCACTAACGTGGTAAACAACAATCAAGTATGAAAAAAAGTATAGATAGATAGATGGATATGCCCCAGCTTAAGCTTGGTGCACAATTTATCAAACAGCACCGAAGGGAAAATGAAAATCTTCTTTGACTGCAGACTGGCTGCTAGACCAGAATTCGAACCTTTTGGGGGCTTGACACTAGGCAGACAGTGAATGCAACAACAGTCGGCAAAGCTAACTGCTTTCATAGACTTTTGAAGCAGACTTTTCCTTCCTAAAATTGAACATTTAGAAAAGGTGATAAGCAGTAACATATATGCACCTTTGCTCAGTGATATGCATAACAACAAGAGACTGAAAGCCAGACATCAAGCAATATCATGTATCCCATAATGTGAACAAAGATGTATGTTTATTTTATTAACCCTTACACCATGCTGTGCCATGATTGTAACTTTACTTAGTATGGTGCACCATGCCACACCTGTGGCTTTTAATCTTTGCACTCTTATCAGAATTCCCAGATGATGTACTATTCCACATCCAATCCATGGATGTCACTAGAATCTTAAGAACACAGTTGGAAAAAATAGCATGCATCAAATTCATACCTAAATCATCAAAGGAAGAGTAACTGCATCAATATGGCAGAATGCCAGATTTATGTGGCAACTACTGTAGACAGTTTTACAGTAAAAGAAAAATCTTTCCTGTATCATTGTTCATATCTTTGATGAAAATAAGGTATCTTTTTCATTTATTCATTTAAATAACGTGTTGTTGTGTAAATGACAAGGAAAGACGTAAATTATACATAAGAAATATAAAGAATAAAAGGTAAAAACTATGTAGATGTACATAAAGGTAAGATTTTCCAGTTTTATAGTTTCATGGTGCATTGTGTATTTATGGGTAGATGCACAGATAGGTGAAATTTTCCAGCCTTTGTCATGTATGAAGAGTTGGAACACTGGAGGTTGTATCACTGCTTTTTGATATAAAGTGTCTTTATCCCCTCCATCATGGTCTTAGTTTATTTACGTTTATTTACTGTTTGTTTTTCTTTTTGCCTGTATGACATGGTAGCCTATAAGGAATACTGTTTGCATGTCTGGCATCCTTGATTATCTTGTATGAAGTGCTTGTTCAGTGTGGCATGACCAACTGGTAGAACAAATCTCTCTCTTTCATGAAATACAAGGTTGGGTGGTCCAGGGTCTGTCTTACTGGTTTGAATAAGTATTTGCAAGATGAAATAACCAAACGGTTAACATCTTGCACTAAATCTCTGTCTTTTTCACAGATTCTGATCAGGCTTGACTTCAGGTTAGTCCATCACTTTATGCAAGTATTTGTGTCAGTTTTACTTGAGCTTTCAGTTCTAGGTTTAAACTGATATTTTCTTTCTATTTTTCATACATGTTTGCTATTTCTTTTGTGAGTGAGGTAGAGTCAGGAACAGATGGAAAAGCCTTAGAGAAAAAAAGTATGCTAAGTTCCTTCCTCTGTTAGATCTTTGTAAAGGTAATACAGGAGAGAAGGATTTCCAAATTCCTGCACCTGCCCCTCTTAATTGTCTTTACAGAGTTAAAATTTCTTCATGTTTATTTTGCGATATTGCATCATGACTCAGCTGGCTCTACCGTGCACCCATGTAGCATACGTCTTTTAAATGACCAGTGGTGCACAATCAGCTCCCATTTTCCATGAAATACCCATATTTTTTTCATGAACTGAGGCAATCTTTTGATTAATTAGGGGCTAGATTGCAGAGACAGTAAACTATATATGTAATGAAATGCTGATGTTAATTTCTGTGAATAATCTTTCTTTCGTTCTTTAACCTGAGAAATCTCCAGAGTGCATGCTGTTTGAGTTCCCAACTAGTGTCATCCTAGATTTTAATTTTCTTTTTTCTTTTATACATGTTCGCTATTTCTCACATGAGTGAGGTAGCATCAAGAACAGATGATTGAGCCTTAGAAGAAAAAATCCTTGCTTGGTTCCATAATGTGTTCCTTCCTTTGGACAGTAATACATGAGGGAAGGATTTCCAGGCACCTACATCCGCTCTCACCTCTATTAGTCACTTTCTACAACTTGCAGGAGATACGTGGGCAGTATTCTCTCTTCCCTTTTGTTTGGGTTTATCTATTTTACAAAGGCCTTAATTTCATAATTTTTGTAACTTCATAGGCCTTTAATCACAGATAAGCCGTGGATTTTCCCATCAATATATCTCGTCTTAGGATCATTACAGTACTCCTTATTCATTCATTTAGCATATGCAGTTGATGTGGCACCTTTCAGTTTGTGCCTGCACTGTAAGATGTCATCCTTTACACTAGTGGAGAATCGTTCCCTTTGAATCAGGGATTACCAAGGGTATGGCCTATCCACTGGCCTTCTGATCATTAGAGACTTGATGATTGTATTTAATGGAGGGCTGGAAGATTGCAAAGGATTTCTTATCATGCAAGGGTAAATGGCTACCCAGGGTAACCCTAAAGGATGACCCCTTCTTTTCCATACAGATATTGTTTTGCCTCTCTTTAATGAATGGATTATATATCTTTGTTATCAAAATAATCTAGTTTACCAGCTCCATTCCTAAAGACCACCTAACGTTCATGAAACTATGAAATTCAGTTTACTACCATGAAGTACCATCCTTATGACAAAAATTGCCCTTTCAGAGTATGATTACCCATATCAATTAGATCATGATATTTTTGTGATTGTCATCAAATTGGTCTCGTAGGTGGCTAGGCTTGCATTTAATGATGTCTTTGATTCAGAATTAGAATAGATATTTGCATTACCCTAAATTTAAATTCTCCTTTCTTCTTAGAGCTCACTGAACATGAATTCATCAGGTTTTGATGTATAGATAACATGCATCTGTATCCAATAAGTTTTTATATCCTAGGATATCATATCATATAATTTTAATGTTAGATGTTGTTTTGAATATGAATTATATGAAGCTGAGTTTGCAAAAACATTTTTCAGACTTTATCTACCTCTTTAGTAATGAGATTTAACTCATTCCTTGTTGTCCAGCCTTGATATTTTAGTACTGCATAAGTGTGTATGTTTCATATTTGTGTTCCCCCAATATTTTGCTTACTTATTCTTGCATGCAACTAGTACATTTCAACTGAGATGGTGACATACGTTTATTTTGACATCTCATTTATATTTTTCAGTTTAAATGCCTTTGACTGGTGATGCATTTTGTGAGGCAGTAGATATTTTCATTAATACTACAGCTATGAATAAGAGTATATGATAAATGGCTGGATTTTGTACTTTGATTATATTACGTTTCAATATATTGCTTATTGTATATTTGAGTGAATAGATATAATGCACCAAACCTAAAGCAAATGTTATCAGTAATAAAAACTTTTCCATATTGCATTTATAATTCATTTATCATCTACATGTAGAGATTATTTTCAGGTACCAGGTTTGATATGGAAGGACTTTATAGGTGCATACAGCAACAAGTACTTGTTGAAGTGGTCAATTTGGTGGGCATTTGCCACATGTGGAAATTTCCAAGTGGGCAACTACATCCAACCATTATGGGAGACCATTGCCCCTATGAATGAAACCGAGACTCTTTATAATGGGATTGTGGAGGCAGTACAGACATTGCTTAGTAAGTAAGAAATGAAAATTACAGAGCACTTTTTATGGGTTAAACATTTCAAGATTTGAAAGTTCATAATCCTTGGGATTCAGATTTTGGAATTTTACAAGTTTTAGAAAATATTTGGGCCCATAGCTTTTGACAGGAATGTATGATAACCTTAACAAAGTGTGTTGTATAAACTAATGTAGGTGTAAGTGTTTACTGTATATAATACGGTGCACTCCCAGTTGTCCCATCCCAGCTTATCCATATCTGTGGATGGAACAGACAGAAAGTCTGGACACACCTCAGTCAACTAGCATATCCTGATTTACACTACACCATTTTAGATAAAGACATTATCAATTGTTTGATATTCATTTCATGGCAGTATTTCAACAATAACTAAAATAAAATTGCAAGTAGGAAGGGAGGAGGATGTGAGGTTCCCAGACAGTGAAGGTAGGTCTGCATCAAGGAAGTGTGTTGTCACCAAGGCTTTTTAGTCTGTTCATGGACGAAGTTGCGAGGATTAAGTATGAGGGACTTAGAGTGAAGAGGAGGCCTACTTTATGCTGGAGGTTGGGAGCTTAGAAGATGAATTAGTTGCTTTTTGCAGTTTACATGGCTATGGTGTCAGACTCTAGTGAAAAACTTCAGATACTGGTGTCATAATTTGGGTGAATGTGGGAAAGGAGAAATATGAGTTAATATAAACAAAACTAAGGCAATGAGATGTAAAAGGGATTAACATAGAATGGTTTGAGTGTTAGTTTAAATGGGCTGAACTAGGAGAAACTGGAGAGTTTTGGGTACTTGGGAGTGGATGTAGCAGCAGATGAAAACATGAAAGCTAAAGTGAGACACAGATTAAAAGGAGTCAGTTAACCTCATATGAGAATCTCTTAAAAGGGAGCAGCTGACCTCTTATGTGGAGCAGTTTTTCAAATGGCCACCTCTATAGACCTAAACTCTTTCCATAAATGTATATGTAGAGGTGTCTAGGACATCTGAACAAGATCTGTGCCCTCATATTGTGTAATAATGTTTGCTGCTGTGTCATTCTTTCAAGATAATAGATATTTCTGATGTAATACCATAAGCATTCACCTTTGTTTATGACAAAAGCAATGACAAAAATACCACACGACTCACTTGGTATGTCTTAGAATACCATGGATTACCTCATATGCATAGCAGTGGTGCAGCATAACTTAAAGAGCATGCAGCACTCATAAACAATGACTGAGCATGTTGAGTTGTCTATTGTATTAATCAGAAAATTATGCTCTAGTTAATCATAAGAATAGACTTATGATTTAATTTGTAATATTTTGAACTTTTGCCTCTAGTGCACATGAAAAATTATTGCAAATGCCTCACTGAAGGCTTAGTGAGCATGTGGAAGGAAAGGTCAGTGTTTATAAAGGCAAAGATGTGTATAATTGATATTTCCCTCTTTCATGTTTATTCACTAGTTCATGCATTTGTTGTTATGGTTATGCATTACATTTCTATTCATAGGACCCAGTAGAGTTTAAGACTGAACAGTCAGGTGGCATAACAAAATTCACACACATATATATATATATATATATATATATATATATATATATATATATATATATATATATA
>JAYMFT010223346.1:0-11314 GCA_038088735.1 Panulirus argus | reverse complement strand
GATGAACCAAGTGGGGGCGAGATTGTGTGTTTACAGCGAGATGGACTAGAAGTGAAAAACAAATCCAGAATATTAGGGGAATGGTCATAGCGATCAGGTTTATGGGTAGGGTTCAGTTCACCTTGATTTGTCCATCTCCATGTCCATTCCTTGGCTATACCTGATGCTTCCAGAATGTCCCTCATAATTATGTTGCCCTTCAGTGAAGGGAGATTTATTATAGCATGGGTTTTGGTTCTTCTGGATATACAGTCATGTGTGGGCCATAATTAGTATTGAAGATATCAAATTGAAATGTTGAGAAAATGTACATTGTCAGTGAACTTGTGTTGCATTTCACATTAAAGTTGCAGACACTTTGGATATCAAGACCAAGGTCAAAAGATTTCCGTATTCTTAGAAAAAGTTTGGTTGACCATTCATTTTTTTTTTTATTGTAATAGATATCCCCAGGGATAGAGAAACAATTTTAACCATGAAATTCCCTGCGTGCCCTAGAATGTGACTAAGAGGGTTGGGGGCTGGTTGCTATGGACTCTTCTTGTATTTCCATTTCTAAAAGATGGAACAAGGAACCAAGCAAGGAGTGCTCATCCTCCTCAAGGGCTCAGGCTGGGGTGTCTGAGTGTGTGTTGTGTAACCATGTTGAAGAGAAAGGAGAAAATGGTATGTTTTAGGAAAAAAAAAATGTTCAAAGTTGAGATAAGTAAAACAAAACTTAAAGGTAAGGGGGTGAGAATGGTTTGGAAAGGCCTTAGGGGTAAAGTCAGGGTTTAGTTTGAGGGTGAGAGCTAAGGAAACAGGGGTTGTGAGAATATGTGAAAGAGTAAGGAGGTGAGCACCAAACTGATATGGGTAAAAATGAAAATAGATTATTAGAGGTTGGTGGTTATTAGGGCTTGTGCACCTGGCCACAAAGCGAAATATAAAGAGAGGTGAGTGTTTTGAGAGCAACTGAGTATGTCGGCTGTTTTGATGCAAGATTGTGGGCATTAGTGATAGATAATTTAAATACGAAAATGAGTATTGCGGCAGTTTAGGGTACAATTAGGGGCATGGGTTATTCAGTAAGGTGAATGGA
Source organism: Panulirus argus (assembly GCA_038088735.1). NCBI lineage: Eukaryota > Metazoa > Arthropoda > Malacostraca > Decapoda > Palinuridae > Panulirus > Panulirus argus. The sequence goes on along the minus strand of JAYMFT010223346.1, from coordinate 10,233 downwards.
AATGCTAAACAGCTTGTGAAGTTATGTGCAGAAAAAAGGAGTGGTGATTGGGAGTGACAGGTTTAAAAAGAGGGACAAAGGCAAGTATATTTGGATGAGTAGGAGAAATGGTAAGCGGGCATTGTACAATTACAAACTTTTGATAGGTATGCAAAAAGAGATATTCTTCGATGTGAATGTGTTGAGAGGGACAGCTGTTGGGATATCTAATCATCATGTGGTGTAGTTGAGGTAAAGATCTGTGAAAGTTTTTGGAAAAGGGAATGATATTGATGAGAAGAGGGGTGGTGAAAATAAGTGAGCTTGGAAAAGAAATTGGTGTGAAGAAATATCAGGAGAGATTAAGTATAGAATGCAGAAGGAGAGAGTAAAGAAACTAGGGGACTGGTTGAGGAATAGGAAGTGTTTAGGGAAGCAGTACTGGCATGTGTGAGAAAAGTGTGTAGCATGCAGAAGATGGAAGGTAGGGCAGGTGAGAGAAAGCGATGAGTAGTGGGATGATGAATTAATGATGCTAGTGAATGAGAAGATGTACAAGAGAAAGCAACAGGAGGTCAAGAGGAAGGTGCAGGAGCTGAAAAAGGGGCATATGAGAGTTGGGGTAAGTAAGTATTGGCTAACTTTAGGAAAATAAGATTTTTAGAAAGAGATTAATAGTGTGAGACAAAACATTGGTGGTAGGGGAAACTGAAGAAGTGGCAGTGATGAAGTGAAGTGCAGATGGAGTAAGTACTTTGAAGGATTGTTGACTGTTTAATGATAGTGCAGATGTAGGATGTTGGATCAGGGAGGCCATGTGAAGTGAGGCAATTGTGGTAATTCGTAAAAAGAGATGAAGAGGTGAAACACTTGCATATGATGAAGAGTAGTAAGGATGGGATTGAAGTTGAATTTGTTAAGAAAGAGGATGGCTGTGTTATTGATTGGTTTGTTGAGATTTTCAGTTTATGTATGGATCATGGTGAAATCCTTGAAGATGGGCTGAATACATGTATTGTGTCACTGTATAAAGGCAAGGGGTTCATAGTTGAGAGTTTGAATTATACAGGTGTTAGTATTTTGAATGTACAGTGAAAGACAGATGTTTGCCTCAACTACATCTTGGCATTTGGCACATCTGTCTGCAAGGAAGCTTGATATGTGCTCTTGGTTCAGATCAAGGTTCAAGTAGTCCTCTGGCCAATACCATGTAGTTGTACTACATTTGTTCATATTAAGAAAATAAATTTTGTTTATTATTCATTTTTTTATTATACTTGATCGCTGTTTCTGCGTCAGCAAGGTAGTGCCAGGAAACAGACGAAGAAAAACCCATCCCCCACATACACACATATATATATACATGCACACATATGCACCGTACATATATATATATACATCTCAACATATACATATATACACACATACACATATGCACATACACATGTACATATTTAGACTTGCTCGCCCCTATCCACTCCTGGTGGCACCCCACCCTACGGGAAAATAGCACCGCCACCCCCTGTGCCGGCGAGGTAGCGCCAGGAAACAGATGAAATGGCCACATTTGCTCACACTCAGTCTCTAGCTGTCATGTGAATATTTAGAAAAAAAGAGAAATCTCAGAAATATTTTACCTTTATCTCAGGAAATTCAGTGATGTGTATCAGCAAGCACTGCTCAGAGATACTGGAGATATGTGAGGAAGCATGCAATGGAATGCTAACCTTTCAAAAGATGTTTTCATCAAATCCCAAGAGCAGACTTTTATCTTTTATCGTAGTGTACCTGGGAAGCTGTATGGATGAGTGGTGAGTGAGAGGGTGGTTGTATGCACAGAGTATCAGACTGGGAAGAACAAAGCAGTTTCAGGAGTAGTAGAGGATGAATGGATCAGTTGTGTGCTTTGAAGAATATGTGTGAGAAATACTTAAAGAAACAGAAGGATTTGTATGTGGCATTTATGGATCTAATGAAAGCATACAATATTGTTGGTAGAGATGCTGTATAGAAGGTGCTACGAATATACAGTGTAGAAGGGAAGCTATTAGAAGCAGTGAGGAATTTTTATTAAGTAATTAAGGCATATGTGTAAGTGGTTATAGAGAAGGGTGAGTGGCTCCAGGTGAAGGTAAGTATACGACAGGGTTGTGCAATGTTACCATTGCTGTTTGATCATTTTGTGTTTAGGGTGGTGAGGGAGGTAAAGACAAGGGTCTTGGAGACAGGAACAGGTATTCATCCTGCTGGAGTGAGGATGGTGTGGGAGGTGAGTCAGTTGTTGGTTGCTGATTGTATGATGCTAGTGGCAGATTCAAGTGAGTAACTAGAGAAGTATGTGTCTGAGTTTATGGGGAATATGTAAAAGGAGAAAGTTGGGTGTTGATGTGAATAGAATAAAGTGACTAGGTTTGGCACTGAAAAGAGAGAGGTTATTTGGAGTGTGAGTTGAAATGGAGAGAATTTGAAGGAAGTGGAGTGTTCAAGATCCTTGGGAGTGGATTGGCAATAAATGGGACCATGAGAGCTGAAGTGAGCCACAGAGTGGGTGAGGGTCAAAGGTCTTGGTGCATTTACGAATGTGTGGAAAGAAAGGTCACTGTCTTTAAGAGTAAAGATGGATATGCTTGGTGGTATTATAGTCCTCTTAGTGCTGTATGTATGTGAGGCACTGGCCATAGACAAGAGTAAAGGATAAGGTGAATGTGTTGGAAATGAAAAGGATATTGTGTAGGTTAAGGAGGGTTGATCGAGTAAGAAATGATAGGGTACCTACTTACGAGAGAGGTGTGGTAGTAAGAAGCATATGTATCAGGAAGCTGAAGAGGTTGTGCTGAAATGGTATAGACATATGGAGAGAGATGAATTAGAAAAGGATGACTTATGAAGGGTATACATGTCAGAAGTGGAGGGAACAGGGGAAAGAGGGAGACAAAGAGAAGGTGGAAGGATGGAGTGAAAGATGCTCTAAAAGCTCAGGGCCTGAATGTGCAGGAACACGCAAGGTGTGCAAGGGGTAGAGCAAATTAGAGCAATGTGGCTCACAGAGGATGACATGCTGTCAGTGGGCTGAAACATGGCACATGAAGTGGTATGTGGAAATCACAGAAATGTATGTTGTGCCTGATTCTGGGTGGGGGTTGTATGTCGTGCGTGATTGTGGGTGGGGGTTGTATGTCTTGCCTGATTGTGGGTGGGGGTTCAGGTTTTAGTGTGTTGTATATGACAGCTAGAGGGTGGGTATGAGAAAGTAAAGCCGTTTCTTTGTCTTCCTGGCACTGCTTTGCCAACATGGGAAATGGCAAACATATATGGGAAAAAAATATGTGTATTGACTTGTGAAGTGTGTCTCATTCTTAATTGAGGTTAGTGTAACCATGGACATCTGAGTCATATGTTTGTCAGTTTTATGAATTAATCTTAGGAATAACTCATTTATCATTAAAGTTATTGATATAACACTTGACACATTATGTGCATTTTTGCGAGAAAATCTGTCATAACCATACAGAGGTCATTCTGACCATGGATTTCAGGGCCTCCAGATAAGTCTTGATATCACTGAATTTGTCATACCTGGCCATAACCTTTTTGCGAATGGAAATATCAGCTTAGAGCAGTGATATATAAGTTGTTGTATTAAAATACAAGGCGAATGTTTGAGTAAAAGGGTTGATGTGAGAGCAAGACCACCTGTGACTTAGGGAAATAGACTGGAAGAGTACTGGAGATAGAGAAATGGGGGAAGATTGCATGGAATGATATGTGCAAGGAGGCATGTAAGGACTTGGATAAGTGGAGAATCCTTTGCCATGGCCACCCCTGTCAGAGATAGTATTAAAATATTTTTCTTACCAATATGAGGCCATCCTTGGTGATAGGGGAAAAGAATACTGTACACATATCTCCTGCATTTTGTAGAAGGCAGCTAAGAATGGCAGAAGTAGAGGGCTGGAAATCCTTCCCACTTGTATTACTTTCTGAAAGAAAGAATAGAGGAGAGGAAAATGATATTTTTTCTTCTAAGGCAATGTCATCTGTTCTGGATGCTACCTTGCACATACAGGAAACAGTGAACTTTTAGTAATGAAGAAGACCATTATGAGTACTTATGACATTTGGTTTTGGGTTTAAGGCCAAATGATTGTAAGTATCCTGGTTTTATTTCAGCTCTTTTAGTGTTTGAGATATCAACATGAGACTTGTAGCACATGTGTGCAGCATACTATGTGGACGCCACCATGATCTTGGGTTTTAAGTTCAAAGTCTTAGGACTTACCTTTAACACAAAGGGTTTCCAGTTGCTGGTCTGTCGGCATATTTAATTGAAGTTGATCAGTTCATAGCAATTGTTGACTTTCTCTGACCTGGCCATAATCTTTTGGAGGATGGAGGCATCAGCATTGAACTTTGAGCAATGATATAATTATTGTCATGCATAAATGCATTGCATACCATAATAAGGCCGGTAAGATCTAGGGTTTTAAGGCAGAGATCTTATGATTGTCAGAGTCTTTGAGTTGATCTAACCCTTTTGATGTATGATATGTCATTATCTTGGATTTGGTTTAATTCTTTTACTGTATGACATGTCATTATGTTGGAATTGGTCTAACTCTTTTACTGTGTGATATGTTCATATCTTGGAATTGGTCCAACTCTTTTACTGTATGATATGTCAGTATCTTGGAATTGGCCTAAGTCTTTTATTGTCTGATGATGTCTGTATCTAGGAACTAAAGTCATTTTTTTACTCTTTTATGTCAGTATCTTGGAACTGATCTAGCTCTTTTACACAATGGTATGACAGTATCTTGGAATTGGTTTAACTCTTTTACCTTATGACAAGTCAGTATCTTTCAGTTGTTGTAACTCTTTTACTGTATGACATGTCATTATCGTAATTGGTGTAACTCTTTTACTGTATGATATATCATAATCTTGGAATGGGTCTAACTCCTTCAGTGTATATGTGCATGAGACTTGTTAACATATAGGTGCATTGCAGCATATTGAGGTTACTGTGACCTTGAATTTCAAGTTAAAGTTAGATAATTGACCCTTGACATTAAGATTTACCAACCTGCCCACCCACCGTAGTTAGCTTTTGTAACTAAAGTGGATTGGTTTTTAGAAATTAATTTGGGTGAAACAAAAAAAATAAAGGTACAGGGTGTGATGACATTTGAGAAAGGCTCTGAATTGGTTTGCTCATGGGGATGTATAATAGTAGATTGGCAAAGAAAATGCTTTTGAGCCAAACAGAAGGAAATAGACCAAGGGGAAGAGAGATAGCTTCCAAAGAGGGTAAAGTGAATAAACACATTGTGGAGAGGATCGGAAGGTGGAATGGGAGACAGAGCAAGGTAGAGAGGTGTATTTGGATAGGGAAGCCATGACACTTTTCTGTCATAACCATCTTCCCCTATCTGCAGGAGAGATAAAGGCATGAGCGATATAGATAGATAGACAGTTTAAGTAGTAATTGGTAAGTAGTAGGTGGCTAGTTATCATGAATGACTGTCATGTCGGGTTGTTTAACTACTATGTTTATGAGGCTTGTAGAGCATGTCACTCAGACTGTTCATAGGCATGTATCTCCACACAGTCAGAGTATAATAGAAAAGCTTTTACATATAAGAACTCTTTTTTTCTTTGTCTTTTATTGTTTCCATACTACACTGTTCCCCATATTATATACAAAGCAATTGTCATTCAATTTATCATCATTAACTTAGTAATGCAATGTAGATAGTTGAGGACTTTCTTAGCTGTAGATAGCCAGTATTGTATCAACTCACTGTCTCATTATGCTTCTCTACACTGATTTGTATTGATATGTATTATTGATATACTTCCATGTTGCTACCTTGCTAGGGTTGGAAATTGCAAATAAGTGGGAAAGAGGTGCATGTATTTACAAAGTTATACATTGTGTGATAAGCTTATTCAGTAGGTGATAAAATCTCATGGAGTTACTGACACTTTCTATTACTTTGCTTAAAACTTTCAGAATAAAATGATTACATTGTAGTTGGTGATAGAGTATAATTTGTATAGTAAATGAGTAAAAATTGTATTTTCGTTGTTGAGTTCATTACAAATGATTATCAGCTATTGAATATTGTAACATACTCATGACAGAGATGGAGCACGACCTTATGTAGAGGTTTGGCAGGGTGACCATAAAATGCTGTCTACTCTCCAGGAGTATGATCACATGAAACTCTATATGCCGCATGATAACAAGGTGAGTTCTTTATGAATGTGTACCACATATGAGTGTTTTTTAGGAAATGCATAGTCATAATAAAATTTCTACAAGTTGTTGGATTTTCTTTGTGTTCTTAAGGTATTCTAGACAGTTGAAATTGTACTGATTATTGATAAAGTTTATGTTCTTTTATGGCTTTCTCTACTTATTCCCAGAGTACCTTTATACTTTTAGCATTTAGATTAAATGATGATTGTGAGAAGAGTGACTATAGTGTTAAGTACTGTTAACCTTTTTTGTTTGCAATTAATATTTTTGATCTCCCTAAATGCATAAAGAATAGCAAAATGATTGTTTTGTTTTTTCATGAAAGGTTGCACAAAGACACTAAAAACAATATTTTTTTTTTATTAAGACAGTTATTCCTAGTGTAGGAAAAATACTATCTACCAGATTAGCAGGTCCTATGTACATAGATATACATAAACTTAAATTTGGAACTTATTATATTTATCTGTTTGATTAGATGTTGAAAAACTATTAAAACCAATCATTTTTTCATGAACTGAGAGTTAAGCATATATAGTTTAGGGAAAATATGATATTTATTAAATTAGCTGGTCTTAACTAAGGGTGGTGTGTGTTAAGGGCATGGCAATATGCATCATGGGTGGATTCCACAGACTCGGTGAGTCTTCAGAAAAGAATATACATTAGCCCACTGTGGTCACTAGCAGGTTACTGAGGCATCCATGCAGCAGTAGCAACTCATCTTTTGTTTGGGTTGCCATCTGTATCCAGCCAACAGAGCTTACAATGCATGCAGAATTCAACTTGTGGCTAGATGTCACATTTGTAGATTGACTTTCATAATAACTTTCCTCACAAATGTAGATTGATGTTCATAGCACTGAAATGGTTAATGTCATCATGCCCAGAAGAAGGCAGGATTTAAGTGGTGTGAACTGACACTACTCAGTACCAGTATCTCTTAAACTTCACTAATAGGTCACTCCACACGGGTTGCAAGATAAAAGAGGTTGCAAATGTCAATGGTGTTATTTTGGTCTCTTTTCTCCTCATTCATTGTGTGGGTTTTCCAAATACCACAGTGCTGTGATATAGCACAATGCAAAATAATGATCTCATTGTAATGCAGGCATTGTGGTGCCTATGCAGCACATGCCATGATGCGTACCGCATCAGTTTTAATCTAGCATTCAAAGAGTTAGGATGCCTTGTTTGCCACTCATGTATTTCCATGCTTCTGCCCACTTGAACTAGTCGTGTCTAAGCCTAAGCTTCCTGAAAGTACTCTTACTGCAGGTGTGGAAAAAGGCTCCTTGCTTCCCTACCAGTACCTGAGGAGCAGAGTTCCTCATCTCCCACACTAGTACAGAGCAATAAGGCTCCTTGCCTCCCCACTAGTATCTGAGGAACACTGCTCCTAGCATCCCTCACCAGTATCTGAAGAGCAAGGCTCCTTGCCACTACCACATGTATCAGAAGAACAGGGGTCTTCATATCCCACAATAAGGCTCCTTGCCTCCCCACTAGTATCTGAGGAGCACTGCTCCTAGCATCCCCCACCGGTATCTGAAGAGCAAGGCTCCTTGCCACTACCACATGTATCAGAAGAACAGAGGTCTTCATATCCCCCACCAGTACATGAGGAACAAGGCGCCTTGCTTCCCCCATCAATGCCTGAGGAACAAGACTCCTCACTCCCCCACCAGTACATGAGGAACAAGGCACCTTGCTTCCCCCATCAATGCCTGAGGAACAAGAGTCCTCACTCCCCCACCAGTACCTGAGGAAGAAGGCTCCCTGACTTTCCCCCCAGTACCTGAGGAACAAGGCACCTTGTTTCTCCAAGTCACTTGGATGAGCTTTCTCTACTATTAAGATTCTACTTTAAAACCATGAGAGGATAAAAAGAATCAGTCAGTCCACATCCTTAGTTGCAACTAAGATTTCCTGCATAAGGAATAAGCTTCTGAAGACAATGAAGAGCAGGCTAGAAACGTGTAGGTTCGGTGCGGTGTCAGAGCGTGGCAGCGGTGGTCAACTGTATACAATTTAGAATGTGTCCATTTTAGGGAGGGGAGTGTGGAGTGGTCATCTCACGTTTGAAAACATACATCTTACGGAGTGAATGATTGGGTGAATTGTATCCTTTTTATATTTTTCTGCACATTTCTCTTTAGTAGGTTCATGACTAATTCGTTCATTAAGATTTTAAATATTAAGTAATATGATATGGTTAGTACAGCAGATCGTTTGCCAATCAAGGCAAGTCACCCAAATATCATATTTCAGTTAAGATATTTATCTTTTTTGTGAAATTATATTGTAAATTGCATATCATTTACTCTATACAGGTATTTTTTTGTCTTTATGATTCTCTTCAGTATCTTCTTACCTGATGCATGAACTGATAATTGGCTACGCATTCAGAAAAAATGTTTAACAAACCCTTATCTTGCATATCCCAGAGACCTAGATAAATTTTGATGTCACAGATAGACAGATACCTGTCTCACATTTTCTGTATGTGGTGTAGTTGTTAACGTTGCTGACTCTGGCACATTTGTAGGCAAAAGGTGGGAGCATATGAAGTGAGGGGAGTGGATGAGGAATGGAATGTATTTAGGGAAGCAGTGATGGCAATTGCAAGAGATGCTTGTGGCATGAGAAAGGTGGGAGGTGGGCAGATGGTGGGATGAAGAAGTAAAGTTGTTAGTGAAGGAGAAAAAAGAGGCATTTGGATGATATTTACAAGGAAGGAGTGGAAATGACTGGGAGATGTATAAGAGACAGCGGCAGGAGGTCAAGAGGAAGGTGCAGAGGTTGAAAAAGAGGGCAAATGAGAGTTGGGATGAGAGAGTATCGTTAAACTTTAGGGAGAATAAAAAGATGTTTTGGAAAGAGGTATATTATGTGCGTAAGACAAGAGAACAAATGGGAACATCGATAAGGAAGTCAAGGGGGGAAGTGATTACAGGTAGTGATGGAGTGAGGAGGAGATGGAGTATTTTGAAGGATTGTTAAATGTGTTGGATGATAGAGTGGCAGATGTCGGGTGCATTAGTCGGGATGGTGTGCGAAGTGAGAGTCAGGAAGAGTGGTTTGTTGGAGAGAGAGGAGGTGATGTAAGCCTTGCGGGAGATGAAACCCGACAAGGCGGAGGGATTGGATAGTACTGCAGTTGCATTTATTAAGAAAGGGGGTGACTGTGTTGTTGATTGGTTGGTAAGAAATTCAGCGTATGTATGGGTTATGCTGAAATGCCTGAGGATTGGCGGAATGCATGCATAGTGCCATTATACAAAGGCAAAGGGGATAAAGGTAAGTATTCAAACTACAGATGTATAAGTTTGTTGAGTATTCCTTGAAAATTGTATGAGAGGATAATGATTTAGAAAATGAAGGCATTAAGACAGCACCAGACTGGGGATGAGCAGTGTGGTTTTAGAAGTAGTAGATGTGTGAATTAGGTGTTTCCTTTGAAGAATGTATGTGAGAAATTCTTAGAAAAACAGATGGATTTGTATGTAGCATTTGTGGATCTAGAGAAGGCATATGATAGAGATGCTTTGTGAAATGTCTTAAGAATATATGGTGTGGGAGGTAAGCTGCTAGAAGCAGTGAGAAGTTTTCATCAAGGGTGTAAGGTATGTGTACGAGTAGGAAAAGAGGAGAGCGATTGGTTCCCAGCGAAGGTCGGCCTGCGGCAGGGGTGTGTGATGTCCCCATGGTTGTTTAATTTGCTTATGGATGGGGTGGATAGGGAGGTAAATGCAAGAGTTTTGGAGAGAGGGGCAAGTCAATTGTTGTTCGCCGATGATACGTCACTGGTGGCTGATTCGAGTGAGAAACTACAGAAGTTGTTGACTGAGTTTGGAAAAGTGTGTGAATAGATTTGAATAAGAGCAAGGTTATTAGGTTCAGCAGGGTTGAGGTACAAGTTAGTTGGGGAGTGAGTCTGAATGGGGAAAAATTGGAGGAAGTGAAGTGTTTTAGATATCTGGGAGTGGACT
>JAYMFT010223335.1:0-11314 GCA_038088735.1 Panulirus argus | reverse complement strand
AACTAACTCATCCCTCAACCCTGCTGAACCTAATAACCTTGCTCTTATTCACATTTACTCTCAGCTTTCTCCTTTCAACCAATCAACAACACAGTCATCCTCTTTCTTAATAAACTCAACTGCAATACCATCCAATCCTGCCACCTTCACAAATTTCATCTTCTGCAAGGCTTTCACCACCTCCTCTCTCTCCACCAAACCACTCTCCCTGACTCTCTCACTTTGCAACCACCCCACCCAATACATCCTACACCTGCCACTCTATCATCAAACACGTTCAACATACCTTCAAAATACTTGCTCCATCTCCTCACTCCATCACTCCCTGTTATCACTTCCCCCCTTGACCCCTTCACCAATGTTCCCATTTGTTATCTTGTCTTATGCACGTTATTTACTTCCTTCCAAAACATCTTTTTATTCTCCCTAAAGTTTAACAATACTCTCTCACCCCAACTCTCATTTGACCTTTTTTTCAACCTTTGCACCTTCCTCTTGACCTCCTGCCACTTTTTCTAATACATCTACCAGTCATTTGCACTCCTTCCTTGAAAGTGTCATTCAAATGCCTCTCTTTTTCTTTCACTAACAACTTTACTTCTTCATCCCACTACTCACAGCCCTTCCTAATCTGCCCACCTACCACCTTTCTCATGCCACATGCATCTCTTGCACAAGCCATCACTGCTTCCCTGAATACATCCCATTCTTCACCCACTCCCCTCACTCCACTTGCTCTCACCTTTTGCCATTCTGCACTTAATCTCTCCTGATATTTCTTCACAAAAGTCTCCTTTTGAAGCTCACTTACTCTCACCACTCTCTTCTCCCGACATTCTCTCTCCTTTTTTGAAAACCTCTATAAATCTTCACCTTCGCCTCCACAAGGTAGAGATCAGACATCCCACCAGCTGCCCCTCTCAGCACATTAGCATCCAAAAGTCTCTCTTTTGCACACCTATCAATTAATACATATTCCAATATTGCCTGTTGGCCATCTCTTCTACTCACATATGTATACTTGTGAATATCTCCCTTTTTAAACCAGGTATTCCCAATCACTAGTCTTTTTTCAGCTTACAAATCCACGAGCTCTTCACCACTGTGGTTTCAGGAGTGGTAGTGGATGTGTGGATCAGGTATTTACTCTGAAGAATTTGTGTGAAAAATACTCAGAGAAACATAAGGATTTGTGTGTGGCAATTATGGATCTGGAGAAACATATGATAGCACTGATTGAGTTGCTTCGTGGAAGTTGATATGAATATATGGTGTGGGAGGAAAGATGTTAGAAGCATTGAAGAGTTTTTGTATTGAGAGTAAAGCATGTGTTCAAGTAGGAAGAAAGGAGGGTAAGTGGTTCCAGGGAAAGGTGGATCTGCAGTAGGAGTGTGTGTTGTAATTCTCAATTAGTGCAGTACAAGGAGAAACTTCTGCACCCATGGGACCCCATCTCCTGAACCTTCTCTGCCATTAAGTAGCCTTTTAAACCCATATAAACTGCTAGCATTCACTGCCTCATTGGTTTGTTTATTGCAACCATCCACCACATTAACACGAAACAAATACTTCTTAACATCCTTTCTAACAATCTTTTAACCCAGTGTTTGTTATGGCCTCTGGTTATTCTTGTGTAACATTTCTTGAAGATTTGTTCTCAGTCAATATTTTCCAGTTGATTTAGAAACTTGAAATCAGTTATCTGATCCCAACCTCTCTCTCTTCTCCTCTATGGTAGCCAGCTTTGTAGCCCACAGCCTCTCATTGTAGCTCAATTCTCTTGATTCAGGTGTAGTCTTAGTTATTGTTCCCTGCGCTTTTACAGTTAGATCTTTGAGCAGGTGAGTGACCAGATTTTTTAGGCATAATCCAGTTTTTCTCTGATATGTATTTGGTGAATGATTTTACAAACATGACCTTGTCCATATGTTTGATTGCAATTCTTATACTTGTCAACAGACAATCTGCTTCTTTCACAATTCCCCTTACTGTGTGACTCAGGCGATAAATTAGGCATAGTGTCGACACATAGATCTTTCACATGCAAATTCCCGCAGTTTAACTTCTGCTAGATAATAATCTCACCAAGGCCTTTTCTCATCACCTTGCACTTACTTTCCTCATAATCTTCACATTGTCTGCAAATGTGCTCTGATGTGATTAGAGTCCATCAGTAGTGGGCCTGAGATTGAGCCATGTGGTACACCACCTGTAAACCAAGGCCACTTTGAGGATGCACAACTTACCAGTGTTCTTTGCTTCCTTCCATTAAGTTAATCTTAAATCCAGTGAAGGAGCCCACCCCATATTCCTGCTTTTAGATATAGCTTTTTTAATCAACCTCCAGTGAGGACCTATGTCAAAAGTTTTGTGGCACTCAACGTGGCTATCTTATTTATTTATCAATGGGATGGTAAGGGAAGTGAATGTCAGTTCCTTTGGAGAGAGGAGCAGGTCTGCAATCTGTCAAGGATAGATGGGGCCTTAGGAGGTGAGCCAGTTATTGTTTGTTGATGACGCTACACCGGTAGCAAATTGAAATGAGAAACTGCAGTAACTTGTATCTGGATTTAGGAGAGTATGTGAAAGGAGAAAGTTGATAGTTAATGTTAATAAAAGCATGTTATCAGGTTTAGCGCTGGTGAGAGAACAGTTTAGTTAGGGTGTGAGTTTGAATGAAGAAAACTTGTAGGTGAAGTGTCTTCAGTAGCTTGGAGTGGACATATCAGTGAATTGAACCCTGGGAGCTGAAGTGAGTCATAGGATGGTAAGAGGGCATGGGTCCTGGGAGCATTGAGGGAATGTCAGGAAAGAAAAGTCACTATTTAGGAGGACAAGGATTGGCATGTTTGAAGGCAAATAATCCTGTTGTTGTATGGATGTAAGGAGAGGGCTCTAGAAGAGAATGTATGGACTTCGGTGAATGTGTTTTGAAATGTTTGAGAACAGTATGTGTTGTGAGGAGGGATAATTGATTAAGAAATTATAGGGTAAGAGAGAGATGTGGTAGTAATTATATAGCAGAGAGCTGAAGAGAGTGTGCTGAGATGCTTACTTATTTACTTACTTCCTGCTTTAGGCATTCCTTTTATTCTGAAATCATTTACATTTATGGAGGGAATGAGTGAGGGAAGGTTGAAAAAGAGGATATATGTGTCAGAATTGGAGAGGACAAAGAAAAGGGAAGACTGACTTGGAGATGGAAAGGTAGAGTGAAAAGCTTTTCAGTACTTGGGCCTTGAAAATAGTGGAGGGTGTAAGGTGTACACTGGATAGAGTGAATTGGAGGGATATGGTATACAGGGGTGCAACTTGATGTCAATGAACTGAACCAGGGCATATGAAGTCATCAAGGAAACCATGAAAAGGTCTGTGGGGCCTGCTTGTGGATAGTGGGCTGTAGTTTTGGGGCATTGCACATAATAGCTAGAAAGTGGATGTTGGCTAATGAGGTCATATCTTTGTTCTTGTCGCTGCCTTGCTAACTCACGAAATGGCAAACAAGTATGAAAAAAGAATTCTCGAGTTGAGGCACAAGAAGGAAAACTAGCCTTTATACATGTGTTCCTGAGGGAAAAAATGGATTTGGCTAGATTCACTTCCTTTAGATTTCACTTTCCAAGAATGCATATCTATTAACTGAGGCCGGCCTGTATTACTCTGAAGGTATACTGGGATCAACATGCTGTCAATGGACTGAACCAGGGCATGTGAAGCATCTAGGTTAAATCATGGAAAGTTCTGTGGGGTTTGGTTATGGAAAGAAAGCTATGGTTTTGGTGTATTTCACACGACATCTAGAGAATGGATGTAAGTGGATGCGGCCTTTCTTCATCTGATCGTAGTGTTGCCTCACTAATGTGGGAAATAGCAATCAAGTATGAAAAAGAAATGAAAATTATGTAATAAATGTGTTTTTCTGTTCTGGGGGCTATGCTGATTGGTATTATATTGTGATTTGGAAATTTTATAATTTCATCTCATCATTGTGTTCATTTTACCTACAACTGATGTGAGGTTAATTAGGCAGAAATTTAGGCACATTTCTTATTTGCTCTTTTGTAAGTAGCGATAACATTTCCCAGTTTCCCATTTTTTGGTACCTTACTTTAGGTTAGTGATTTGTTAACTGTGTTATGGTTATGGGAAATATATTTGCCATAGAATTTTCAAGATTTAGGGCCAGTTGAGCTGTTTGGGCCATATTGATGGGGCCAAATGATTTTTATTGGTCAGATTAATCTATTTCTACACTACATTGCCCTTATTATCTGTAGCCTTTGATTTTTCATCTTACCATCATAGATAAGATGGTGAAAGAGGTGTAGTGAGTAATCAAAAGAATGAAACTGAGGTGATTGTGAGTTGATTCAATGGAAGTCTGGATCTAATGTGTAAGAATAAGATAAGGTATTACAAGTCTAAGGGTTGCATCATTGGAGGAACCATCAGAAATATGGCAGGAGTGTGGTTTCGGAAGATGTTTTTGCATGGACGTTTTTACTGTAAAGCAGGAGAAATTTATATTATAGTAATTCAAATGATTAAGAGATTTTTTTTTCCCAACAGGTGATGTCAGGGAAGTTGGTTGTTGGACTGAACCCCCATGGCGAGATAACCTCTCTAGTTTTCCCTGGTAGAGTATCACTTCAGAGAGAAGATATTATGAATTGTATTCGCAATGCATTTTCTAAGGCTAAGGCTTCAGCTGAAATGGTTCAGAAGGCAGTTGAGGAAGATTTGGAGAAGAGAAAATCAATGGTTAAACCAGAAGGGTTTACTAATTGTTTGATATCTGATGCCATTTACACAAGAAAGAGAATCACAAGAAATATCAAAACTATGAATGATATGCAATTTAAGATTCCACAGGAATCTTTAGAAAATCACCAGGAATTTATGAATGAAGTAAATATTGAAGGTGTTATGCTTGATTCTGATGAAGAAATGGATGTTTCCACAACATCCATGCAAGTTCATCAACATGTCACTGAGGCAGAAGTGGCAAGTGATAGTGAAGAAGAAATGGCTGAAAAATTGACTTCACAAGATTTACTGTAGATTGAATGGGAATGTTTTTCTGTCTAAATGTAAAGTCTTTTGCAGAACAGATATATCTAAGGAATATTTTAGTATTAGATATTTTGATACAGGTTTTCTGTTCCCCAAAGGCTCGCTTGTATGTGGCCTCAACACACATGATACTCCAATTGGAAAAAGTGATCATGTACTTTTTTATTTTGACTGTATTGTTGAAGGGGACACAAGATGGGGATCGGAGGAAGGGACAGCACCCAGAGAGGAAATATGATTGTGACACCCTTATAGAACTGATCAAGTTCTTTGAGAGTATGAACTGGGAAAGGGAGTTCTATAACTGTAGTATAGACCAGTGCCATTGATGATTCTGCAAAATCTTACATAAATGCATGCAGATGATGCCTAGTTCCTGAAAGAAGAAAATGATAATGATGATTGCATCAACTTACAGAAGGCCCTGGACAAACTCCAAAGTTGGTGTAAAGACTGATTGATGAAATTTTGTATGAGCAAGTGAAACAATGAGGACAAGACACAGCAAAAGGACTTGGTGTAGTTATTATCTAGCAGGAAAGAACATACAGAAAAAAGATCTAAAGGTCAATATTTTTGCCTAACTTGTTGCAAGAGCTCCATATCGGAAGAATTATGAAAGACTTAGAATGTCTGGCATGCATGAAAATTGCATTTAGATGAAGAAATAAAGAATAGTTTATTGAATTCAAGCAGCCATCCAGGCGAGAATTTACAGATGAGGAATTACATAATTGGGGGTTCAAAATTTTAAGTTGTTAATTAGTCAAAATACCTCCCATTCCTCACCTACTCCCCTCACTTCATTTGCTCTCCTCTTTTGCCATTCTGCATTCATTCTCTCCTGGTATTTCATCTCACAAATCTCGTTTCCAAGCTCGCTTGCTCTCACCACTCTGCTCTCACTGATAATGTTTCCTCTTCCCCAAAAACCTGAACAAATCTTCACCCTTGCCACTATAAAGTAATGACCAGACATCCCACTAGCAGCTCCTCTCTGTACATTCACATCAAAAATCTCTCTTTGCACATCTGTCAGTGAATTTGTAATTCAGTAATGCCAACTGATCATCTTTTCTGTTCACATAAGTATACTTGTGGTTGTCCCTTTTTTTAACCAGTTATTCCCAATCACCAGTTCTTTTTCAGCACACAACTCCACAAGCTGGTCACCATTTTGATTCACTTTGCCAAATACCCCATGCCCCCCTCCTCCAATTATAACCTCAACTGCCACATTAGTCATTTTTGCATTTAAATTGCCTATCACTGATACAATGTTTCTTGCATCAAAACTGCTGACATACTTACTCAGTTGCTCCCAAAACACTTGCCTCTCAATCTTTCTTATCATGGCTAGGTACTTAAACATTAATAATCAACTAATTCTTGTAATCCACTTTCAGTTTTACCCACATCAGTCTAGAGCTCATTGCTATAGGAGTATTGCTAGTTCTTCCTTACATTGTGTCATCTCACCAACCCCTGACTTTACTCCTAAGACATTTCCAAACCATTCTTGAGCTTTGTTCCTCTCAGAGCCATAATATCTAGTCTTTTTTCCTCAAACATCCTATCCCTCCTTTCTATGCATCTTGATTACATTCACACCAATTTTAACACCCCAATTTGAGCCTTGTAGGAAGATGAGCACCCTTGCATGGCTCCCTCTTCCTTTCTATCTTTTAGAAATTGAAAAAGAAGGAGGGGAGGGTTTCTATCCCCCTGAACATACCCCCTTTTGTCACCTTCTATGACTTGTAGGGGATACAGGGGTAGAATCCTTTCTCCCTTACCCCAGGTGAACATTAAGTGATGAATATTTTCATGTTGGTTGCATTATAGTGATACAGTGGGTGACATACACATAACTATGGGAAAACAAGGCTATTTGCTTGCTTGGCTATGCACTTATTCATGGTTTGTGTATGACATTCACAGTAGTAGGTATAGGACAGTTCTTGAATCTGTATGAACTCTGGTTGGTACAGTCTAATTATGGTGTAGGACATCAGCCAGTGGTTTGTTTTGGTGGTGTGTACTAATGCTGCTATCAGTCAGTGTCATGGTGTTTACTCTTGGTGATCACCCCTCTGAACCTCGAGGAAATTGTTATGGAGGTGCAAGTTTATGATTTCACAGGTCAGAGAGCTCTCGAGAAATTCTCACTGAGTTACTGGTTCAGTAATACACCGGTAAAGGTATCTAGTATATATATCTCTTTTTCAGTCATTTACATCAGAGGAGGACACTCTTTTGCAGTTGCATAGGAGGTGGACACTTTTGTGGAAAAATGATAGGTCCAATCAAGCATAATCCAAGTATCCAACTTGGGGGTTAGGGGGAGAGAGAGTTCAGAGTGACACGTTGACTTTTTGGCAGCCTAAGAATGCCACTGACACGTCATACCCCATCGAGGGTTGGATTATAATGAAATGTTTGGTAAACTATTCACAACAGGTACTAGACCAAAACTGGATTATGCCTCTCTGGTCTGGCTACCACACCTGAAAGATGCAAAAATATCTAATTGAGAGGGCCCAGAGAAAGATAGCTTAGATGGTACAGTAACTTAATTAAGAGACCAGAGCTACCATGAGAGGCTAAGGGCTAAAAATTTGTCCATCATGGATGAGAGAAGACAAACAGGTGACTTGACTACACCCTTCAATTTTCAAGATCATATGGACAGTACTGACATGAAACATTCTTCATGAGATGCACTACCAGAGTTACCAGATGCCATGGCAGAAAGGTAAGCATTAAGCATGTTAGCAAGGAAATAAAGAATTACTGTATTGTTGCAAGCATGGTGGATGGTTACAATACAGTTAACAATAAGAGTGAGTACTGGCAGTCTGCATATGTTTAAAAGGTCACTTGTTAGTATACAAGATATTAGTGAATTCCAACTGTTTGAGGTTATGTAAGTGAAAAGTGACCTTTGATGAAACTTTGTTCATCATTTGATGAAATAGAGTACAGTCTCGTTAAAGAACTTCTTGTTTCAAAGGAGTACATCTTCTTGAAGCTGTAGAAACCTCTAGATTACTGAGGAAGGGGTCCTGGGGCTATATAGTAATAATGAATGGTATGAAAATTCAAGAGATGGGGCTCTACTATTGTACAAAACTACTCCTGTGCTGTATAGATAGGTAATTACAAAGTAACTTTGTCAGACTCACCAATTCTGTTCTTTGTAATATTAGAAATTTCAGATTTTGCTGTTTTTGTATCATTTATTTGTATATGTAGGCAGCCAATGACGAGGGAGGTATATTATCAATTCTACCCACTTGGGTATCAGGAGGGTTAGTGAAGGCTGCATAGAGAGCTTTTGCTTCAGTTTTGTCAAGTTGCACTTCTCTGACCCAGGTAGCTGTCTTTTCTTTCTGCCTCACCCACACATGAATTACTGGCATTCTGTCCAGAAACATACAATCTCTCCTTGTCATATGTAACACTTGACAGCATGTAACATACAGCTCATTCTTCATAACTCTAGATTTTCTTGTGATGAGCACTATGTGCTAGCCCTGCCTTTTGGCAAAATGGTAGGAGCAATAGAAAGAAGTAGTAGGGAGGAACACTTGAGAAACATTAGGTAGAAGTAGTTGGTAACAGTATTGGGTGGGAACATTAGGTAGAAGTACTCTGTAGGAACAGTAGGTTGGAGCCTCTTTAAACACTGTGCTGGACTTGCCCTCTGCCAATAGTCTGTTAAGGGTAAGGTACTAAAGGCTAAGAAGTGGCAATGGGGTTTTCTAGTTATGGAGAGTATATTGCTATGGCCACCCCCTTAAGGGAGTTCCAGAAGGGAACAGGCATCAGAGATATAGATAGACAGACAGGTAGATGGAAGCATACTGTCAGTAATAAGATAATCATCTCTAAGGTCAACTGTGTTTGGGGTCTTACCAGCTCCCAGCCCGAATTTATACATTTATAATATGTAATTTTTTCTCATTCACCAAACTGGATGGTATATGTAGAACATCCACCATACATACTGATTACATAATATTGCACTTTTTGAGTGTCAAAACTTTAGAAATCTTACATGAATTATTAATTTTTCTCTTTTGGTTTTACCATCATAGCACTAATTACTTTACTTTTTACTTACGATTTTGTTCCTTTATTTTTATACATGATTGCCGTTTCCCATGTAAATGAAGTAGCATCAGGAACTGATGAAGAAAGGTCATATACACTCACATCCATTCCCTAGCTGTCGTGTTGTTTAATGCACTGAAACAGCTCCCTATCCACATCCAAGCCACACCGACCTTTCCATGGTTTACCCTGGACACTTCACATACCTTGGTTCAGACTGCAGACAGTATGTTGACCCCAGTATACCACATCTTTCCAATTCATTCAATTCTATGCACGCCATTCACCCTCCTGCATATTCAGGCCCAGATCGCTCAAGATCTTTTTCACTCCATCCTTCCACCTCCAATTTAATCTCCCGCTTCTTCTTGTTCCCTCCACTTCTGCTACATGTATCCTCTTTGTCAACCTTTCTCATTCATTCTATTCACATGTCCAAACAATTTCAGCACACACATTTCTGTTCTCTCAACCACAAGCTTTTTATTAACACACTTCTCTCTTACTTTTTCTTTACTTGTTCGATGAAAGAACCTCACACCACATATTGTCCTCAAACATTTCATTTCCAACACATCCACCCTCCTCCGTACAGCGCATGTCTCACACTTACATAATATCAGTAGTACTATTATTCCTCTGAACATACCAATGTTTTGCCCTTCCAAAGCATACACACACACACACACACACACACACACACACACACACACACACACACACACAGTGTGTGAATATATTCTTTCTTAAGAAGTGAAAATTAGCCCCTGTTCCAAGAAGGATCTTTAGACTCGAGATTAAAGCTCTTCGGCGGATTCCTTCGCAAACAAGCTGGTATGCAAATTAGGTTATTGAGAAGAACTCTGCTTGAATATCTAATTTCCCAAGTTCACGCAATTAGAGAGGATTCATGGTAATTTTCTCGAGACTGCACCGTGCTATATATACATCATTATTTTTCTTTTTCGTTTCATTAAACTCTTTACGTCCTTTCGTCAGGTAGCTCTTTCTTCGGATATTATTAAGTCGCGAGTAATATAACTCAGAACGCTCTTTACAATAACACTACTCCAGGTAATAGTTATATTGCTAAAGCTTTTAGCTTAAAGACAATGGGGCGCGAGACAACAGGTTTGTCTACACAGTGCTGCATGAGGAGTGAAAATGCAGGTGATTCTTCGTGTTTTTCTGCATTAGGTATAGAGTGTGTTTTTCTGGTGCTTACGCTAATTAGGCTCTGCTTAGGAGAGAGGAGGTTGTTGATAGCTGACGCTTTGTGTTAAGGAGGTGCAGTGGCATCAGCTTAAGCTGATCTGTGTCAAAAAGCTGAGAAAAGCTGCAGTAGACAAGTACTTGTATTCTCTAGGTACGTAGTAATAATCTGCACTCAAGACACTAGCTTAAGGCTCTTCGTAATACTCGAAGAAAGCTTTGTTTACAACCCATTTCTGATGTCGAACATTCTTTAATAGCCGCAAGAGACTGTCTTCCTCCCACTTTGACCCCTCGGATCTGACGATACGCCCCAATCAAGCGGAACCATCTCAAGAATCTCCACCCGAGATCGTCAAAGAGGTTTAGAAAACCAACATGACCCCCCGAGAGTGAACAGGGTCGGGAATCCCCCTGGAGAAGATCAAGCACCTCCTGAACAGCTTCACCGAGACGTGGAGGAGGACGAGGAGGAGAAGAGAAGGGGCGGGGCGGTCGGCTAAAGAGGATCAAAGAGGGCTCTTGGGTTCCTGCCATGCCAGCACCACCAGCAGTTACACACTGGAAACAACAGCTTCCAGTAACTTAAAGCCTCCTTCACGCGCGTTTCGGGTGACTGTGCCAAAGCAGGCATGACAAGCGAAACACTCAAGAGCCGCAGTTGAAGAAGTCGGCCGGGGCACCTCCGAGAGGGTCATTATATGACGTGCTTTAAGTGTTCTGCTTTTCTCCTTTTGTTTCCTTCTACACCCACCTGTTTTGTCTCCTCCTCCTCTCTTTCTCTCTGTCTCTCGCCACAAGCACCATCTGTTATCTCAAGGCGTTTCTTGTCTCGTGGTAAGGAGGATATATATATATATATATATATATATATATATATATATATATATATATATATATATATATATATATA
>JAYMFT010223324.1:0-11314 GCA_038088735.1 Panulirus argus | reverse complement strand
ATATATATATATATATATATATATATATATATATATATATATATATATATATATATATAAGACAGCGCGTGGATGGAATGGAAAATTAACTCCATAGAGAGAGCGGTGGCAGTGCAGTCCAACACCACAACGTGCCCCTCGCTAGAGGTACCCGGGAGACATGACGAGATAAACTGCCAAGCGGATACTGTTTGTGACGGTGACCCTTCTTGCCTGTGGTATGTGTGTGTGTGTGTGTGTGTGTGTGTGTGTGTGTGTGTGTGTGTGCGCGCGCGCGCGCGCGCGCCTGTCATACTGGTGCCTCACACTCACATGTCACAGTGCCAGTACGGCTCCGACCACTCCCGGCAGATACAACTTGAGCCATCAAGCTTATCTGGCGTCTGGGTGGGTGTGGACCTGCTTGGGCCATGCCTCACACACACACACGTCCCTCTGTCTCGCGTCCAACACACGCGAAACAAACGAGAGCCCTCGAAACAACTTATATTTTACCCATAGAGTAAATGAGTTAGTTATCTTTTAAATAGGCCGACGCACCATAACTGCGACTCCTCGAGTACGACCCTGAGTTACGATGGCCTGCAGTATGACCTGACCCTTGAATTACGGTCGAGTTACACACAGTCACACCCAAGGATCGTTGAGCTGTGATTGAAGGATTATGACATGTGAGTGGCCCACTATGAATGTATGTATGTGTGTATGTAATTCATCTAAACTGTGTCGTATAAATCCATCGTTTTCTTTTCGGACGAAGAAATCACACAATCAACCACAAGTCTCCAGGCAATTAGTAAAGACTTTGAGAAGCAGGTCAATCACTTGTGGCACCTAATCACCTCGCCCAATTTCGCCATCAATTACTCGTGAGGCCTGAGGCCCGGACTACCATCCATAACATGTCACAGGTCGTTAATCTGTTCGTGCTTCGCTGTGTGTTTCTTAACCTCTTTTTTTTTTCTTACCTCCTTCCTCCTGAGCTCTTCAACCGCTGGTGCATCGAGACTACTACACCTTCTCATGTGTCAGACTTTCTCACGCGTTTTGTGGAGAGAGAAAAGTTGCGCACGGTAGAAAGAATCCCTTTCACATTTCACACCTTTTCAATGTTTTACACCTATAATCTCTATGAAGAGATCCCTAATTATATAAAAACCCCTTCAGCGCAAAGACTCTGTTCAAATAACACCTGAAGCATTTCTACCAGGAGATGGTAATGTAAGCCATGTAGTCAAGCTGACTGCATTTCAGGTACTACATCTGCGTCGAGATTAATCATCTTTCTCTACTACCACTAACTTCATATTAAAAGACTATAGCAGGGCGAGTATTGAAATTCAACTTTTCATCACACAAATTTTCAGGATATGACCCCAAAACACTAGAAATTCAAAGGTATAAGGACCTAACCCCTTCAGATACCAATAAAATACTAAGTTATCTATCATGAAAACATATGTTTCGTGTATGTCTGATGGCAAAAACGTGAACCGAGATCAATTATGGTATCTGATATGACATGTGGGGAAGAAGCTGTGAAACTATTACGAGACAAATGTATACAATTCTCATGCAAGTGTGTTTCGTTGACTTCTTTCTGTTATTTCCGTCCAGGAAACGACATTTTTGAAACTTCACCTCTAGGGGAATGTTCGTTGTACCTAGCGACCCTTGAGCAGGAGGGATGACGCTTGGCTGTGTCGGCCTGGCCTTCGACATGACCTTCAGTGGGTCAGGTCATCATACCCATGGATCGTTTTGTCGTGCTCAAGGATGGTACGGTCGGACTTCAAAGGTTCGTGCTGTCGTGTTACAGAATCGTATCCCTGTGCTCAGGAATCGTACCGTTGTGCTCATGTTATGGTACCGTCGTGCTGACGATGTCAAAGGTTTTTTCAAACTTGGTACCGTCGGCCCTCAGACTTATACATTACCCGACGACTAGGGGAGGCGGAAATCTCCATTTCCCATTCACTTCTGTTGTGCTTCATAAAAAAAAAGAACCCTAAGATGGTGCCACAGTGGGATCGGGGCCACGACGTGGCCTTGGGCACGACTGGCCCTCAGTGCCAACCCCCTCCCCCAGCACGAGACACACAACAGGCGACCCTGGTTGGTGGCTAGCCGCGACACACCGAATATCAATCACACACTGTGACTTAAAAAAAGCTTTTACAAGGTTGCCTTTAATAACCAATGCGTTGGACCGAAATACCACGGGTGAGGAATCTGGTCTACCGGGCTTTAAAAAGCATTTAAATGTGGGGGTGAGGCAAGCAGAGGCCGGCCAGGTGAATGAAGAGTGAGAGGATATCCTGGCGAACGCCGGGCTGGCCTTTCCCGCTGGCCCCCAGACCTCGGCATGGCCCGCCCCGCACACAAGACCCATCCGAAACACTCCTAGTCACAACAATGGTGAAGCGAGAGTAAAACAGAAGCGAGAATAAAACAGAGAAATAACATCGGTAATCACACAAGAATAGAATGACAAATAGAATAACAATACAACGAGAACATAAATGTAGATAAAACCGACAATAATGGAACGGGAAATAAGAACACTACATATAAATCAAAGACTGGTTCAAATGTTCGAAGCAAATCTTCATGTAACCGTCAAATTAGGAATCTGAACACAAAGTTTATCTTACGGCCAAAAGCTAGAAAGATTTGCATCTAAATGTTACATCGGATGACTGGACTTCCCAACAGCAATCCCTATTTTTTCCTGCCGACCTTTGAGAGATTATCTGGCCCTTGAGCACGACGATACGACCCTTGAGCACAACGTTACGACCCCTGGACTTAGGGGGGGTACGACTTGTGGCAATGAGAATCCGACCACAAGCTGCTAACCTTCCCCACATAATCCACGCTGGGTCAAGAATGAATGTAAAGAAAACATTTCAAAATGTAAAAATAAAAGGCGGAAATTTTGTGAAATACCTCAAAGTCTACCGACAGAGACTTAAATATTAAAAATAAGGTGCGATTAAGCACTAGTGATGACGACAATCTGGGCGCGTTAAACTTATGAATGGAAGTGTTCCAAACAGGTAGTCGGGTCTGGGGCCAAAAGCCTCCTACTGACTTCGAAATACAATAACTCTTGTATGTCTTACTGTTGTGTGTCAATCTGGCAGTGAATGAGAGATTCGGGTTACGCCTCTGTTGCCAGGCGTCCGCCACGGGGCCGCGCACACAGATATGCCCACTAAGCGGCTTTCTCGAGTGTTTTCCCATATATTGAGCGAGTCGACACACTTACGGCGACAATTATATATATCTAGCGAGTGTAAATAAACGACAAAATCCACTCAAGGTAGATTCTGGGGAGAATTTCTCGCCTGACTGTAAGAATACGTCAAAATATCTCATTTTCACAACCCCTTGAAGCAGGACGGTGCTTTGTTTTAATACCCATGACCAGAACGGTACGTTTCTTAAGCATGACCATACCTGATGGCCTTGCCTTTAGTCCGACCCCCGTCTTGCTAAAGGAGTTAACAACATAACAATCCAAATCACGTGAAGGCAAGTAATGATGTCACTTAAAACGATTTCTAAAATTAACAGACTGCACTAAAAGTCCAAACACAAGAGTAAAGATTTATTTTTGACTTCCGCATCAAATGAACAGCTTTGGGAAATGGTTACTCATGATTTAAGAGCTCTGTCAAGATCATTGTAGTTAGATATGTTATCTTTCGTATTAAACGATATTAAATAAGCAAATATTATATCAGGGAAACTATGGGGTTAAGCAATGCAAATGAAGAAATGAGAAATGTAAATAAATCAGCAGGACCTATGAAAACCTCAACTGATCACAGCAGTCAAGATCAATTGTGAACGTTTAATATTCGGTGAAGTTCCAGTTTAAGGGTACCACATTTCAATAAACTCCTTGGAGTTCGTGAAGTGATTTACATTGGGTAAAGTTATTTGGCTCATTACATTTTATGCTACAGTAATAGATCATGATAGTGGAAGAGGGGCTATTACGATCTGGGAAAATACGGGATTAAAAGTAACGAAAACACTTCTGGGAATCAATAGATCCTACAATTCAACAGCTGGGAAGTTTTGTCGCTGTGTTTAATGTTCTCCCTACAACTGAAACCAAATGAAAGTAGGTTGATGACGTTGTTTTAGTTATGTTTTATGTATGATACAGAATATCATGGTAATCCAAACCCAGACTCTGAGAGGTACACGATACCTAGCAGCAGGTGAATGTAACGCTGGTATATTTCTACAATTATTTCGGCTATTAGGAGAGGTTTGGTAACGTTTTTACAGGTTTATTGACATAATGAAAGGGTTTTACCAACTTTCACATCAATCAACCATACACTACCCCCAATACGCATTACCCTTATCGTTTCTCACAGTAAAAAAAGATTACATGCTCCTGAACTGTTTCCGTATTCTGTGGGAACTATACCAACATTGTTTACGGACCCAAATCTATCAATATTTAATGCTAAAAACCTGCGGAGCTATTCTCGAAAATGGCCGAAAAAAGGGTCCTTCCTACAATATTCATAAGAAATAAATCGCCTATTCCTTGTGCTGCATGGCTCGTAAGCACGAACACACACACACATGAAAGGGATACGAATCGTGTGTATGTGCATTATAGATACAACAGTAATAAACAGACGATGTTTACAAGCGGCTGATAACAGCCTCATGGTTAAACTTATGGAAGCCACCGTTACTTGTGTAGGTCAACATTGTCACGTTATCACTATTACTTTACTGAAACAGCATGTAACTGACTTCAACATTACCTCGGTCAGGTTGCCACCACTGTGGTACTGCGCTGTCACCACCAAACTTCTCCAGCTATCGATGATCGCTTTATGGTTTTGTAAATTCTGTGTGTCCTTATCTTAACTGAAAGTTGCCAAGTTTTGGTGCAAACTTTGCTGGCGATGATGCGTATCTTGTTGTTTGGAAAAACATGTCCGTGTGGGTTCCACAGGAAGACTCCGTTTCGGAAGAGGAGCGTAAACAAAAATAAAGCGATATTTCGCAATGATACAAAATAACTGCTGTAATAATATAGAGGTGCAATAAACCGTTCAATACACTTTAGGAATAATCACTCATTCTAAAAGGCTATAATTATATGACACATTCCTCGAGGCTATACGAATTCAAAGCACTTGACAATGCAGGGAGAAAACAGGAAATCGCAGTAATCCATTTTTTGTTGGCATTCCTCTATTTACAGAGGTTTATATTACGACTGTGCATTCTGGTATTTCCCGAGGCTTCCGGCATTTGTGGCTTTTTTAGTGGCTTGTTGTCAGGGAGGGACATGTGCGAAGAAAAAATATAATATACAATTGATGCCTTGTGGGAAAATATGAACGAATCTTTGAGAATTCTGGACAATGCACAGAAGTAAGGAAACGTACGGATGCAACTGGGAAATTTGGAGAAATGCACTGGAGTAAACGTAAAGAATGGGAAACTGAAGTCATAAGAAAAACCACGAGAGGGGTTGGGGGTCAAGCAACAATAGAATCAATACCGGAGATGAAATATGTTAGCAATACATTAAAAACTATGCTGTTTATGATACTGGAATATATTAGAAACTTATTATCGTCGTAAAGTTAAACAGTATACAGAAATTCAAAGAGAATAACCAGCAAATTGTCAATGTGACATGAGGAGGCGCAAATAATACAAATCGTGGACATGAAGCGAAATATTTATCAGTTCTATTCTTAAACGTGTCTATATTTCTGCTTTCAACCAGTTTAATTCGCAAATCGTTCCATATGTTAAGAATCCTGTTGTAGAGAAAGTACACTCCAAGCGTTAACATAAAATATTATGAGATGCAACAGAGACCTATTTCGAAGAGCAGTGACAGAGGGGGACGTGTCTGCTCCACACGGGCTGCGTTTTATTGACCACAACGCACGTGCAGACTCACTTAGGAACATTAACTACTTCCTGAATGACCCATCCGGAGTTAACTAACTGTAATGAACGGGGAGAGTTTAATCAGACGCTGGTGGATGACGATGACCAGTTAATGAGGTCCTGAATAACCACGGAACAAGTAACGGATGGGTGGAACACCTAACGGAAGCCTGGGTAAGGACGGAACAGCAAACGGAGCCCTGGGCAACTATGCAACAGCTCACGGAATATAGCACAACAACGGGACAGGTAACGGAGCCGCAGGTAGGGTGGAACAACTGGTCGAGACACATGAGAGGGTTCGGAGGGGGCGTCACTCGGTTCCACTGGTGAACTGGTGTAACGCGATCCCTCCTGCTATGACTGGTGACGCACAACTGGCACCCAGGGGCACTGGCTGGTGACTGGAGGACCTTGGGGGAACTTGCTGGTGACTGGAGGACCTAGGGGGGACTGGCTGGTGACTGGAGGACCTCGCGGGAACTGGCTGGTGACTGGAGGACCTCGCGGGAACTGGCTTGTGATTTGAGGACCTCGCGGGAACTGGCTGGTGACTGGACGACCTAGGGGGGACTGGCTGGTGACTGGAGGACCGGCGTGGTCTGACTGGGGGACTCGTCCATGGTTTCTGACTGGGCTGACTACCGCGTCCCGCAACCGGTGACTGTAATAGCTTGAACTGTGACTGGGACATGACTGTCGTAATTAGAGGGTTGAGGGGGTATTAAACTACTACGGGTGGGGGATGGCACTGTCTCGCCGGTCACGAGAAAGAGACGGGCGTTACCACCGACGAAATACATTTGAGGAACGGCTGTAGTTGCGTGGGGAGGGCAGAGGGGTAAGCATGTGTGACGAGGTGGGCGGCACAAAGAGAATCCTTAACTCCTTTTCAAAAATTCTCTAAGTGTTTGCCTCTACAACATGAAGGATCTCAGGAAACGCCCTGGTGTCTCTCTCTCTCCACATCTCTTCATCTTCCCCTTCCATAGTCTGTCTCCCTCTTCTGTATAAATCACTGAAAATGTCTTTTAGTTTTACGAGAACCAAAGTCCTGTGAAAATGAAGGGAGGGGTTGGGGTTGGGGGGAGTCGATTGTTCAGAGGCGGTCGTCCGGCACGGAGCGCTGCGTCTCCCACGCCACGTACGGAGCCGTAATTACAAAATATAATTGAAAAACAACCCCCACGCCTGTCGCTCCAGCGCCACCGCCGGCAATGCGAGAGCTTCGAATAAATTTCTAATTAAATGTATTGGCGGGAGAGAAGAAAATGGGGGAGGGGGGTGAGGGGGCGCTCCAGGAGGAGGGGTTTGTTTAGGTCGCGTGCTGGTCGGACAAGCGACACGTGGGGACCTCAGCGTGGGACCTGGCCGTGGGACTCTCTCCTGGGACCTGACCGTGGGACCAGGACGTGGGACTCTCTCCTTTGACCTGGCCGTGCCCTGGGACCAGGTCAACACCGTGCATACACCAGAGGACAAGAGGCTGTAGTGCCAGCAAGCTGAGGAAGGACAGCTTGGCGCGCTGTGGGCGTATTCCCCCTCGGGCGGGGCACGTGTGACCTGGGTCGTGTCTTGGACAACAAAGGCGGACATAACGACACCAGGTTAGAGAGGCCAGTGTGACACAGAGGATACTCTGTAGTCAACAGTGTGACACAGAGGACTGTGGGGCTGAGAAGACCACAAAAGGGAAAGACAATATGGCAAACACGAGACTATGGTGCAATATGGCAAACACGAGACTATGGTGCAATATGGCAAACGCAAGACTATCGTACACTATGGCAAACATGAGACTATGGTGCTATATGGTAAATACGAGACTATGGTACAGTATGGAAAACACGAGACTATGGTACAATATGGCACATACGAGACTATGGTACAATATGGAAAACACGAGACTATGGTACAATATGGCAAATACGAGACTATGGTACAATATGGAAAATACGAGACCATGGTACAATATGGCAAATACGAGACTATGCTAAATGTGGTTGGTACCAGCTTATTTCTGACATGTAATACGCTCTTCGTCTGTCTTACTCAATATTCAGGCACCAGAGAGGGCAGGATATCGTCCACAACAAATGAAATATTCCCTACAAATGTACTGCCCAAAGAACATGCACAGCAAACAATACTTATCCTTGTTCTTCATGGTATCAATGGCGGCTGGTGAAGAGGTCTTGGAGGGTCGTTCACATATTCTTGGAGGCGTCATGCGGTCATTCTCATGGGAAAACCAACCTTCTTAACATGCATATTGATGAGGGGGGTCGGGGGACCCCCAAGGATCCGTCCAGCCAATAGCAAAGCAAAGCCAACCAGATACCCAATCATGCATGACCTTTCCGCCACCAATCAGAAAGCTGGGCCACCGTGAGACCCGCACATGCGTGACGTCACCACCAATCACGAGGCAGTAGGGCCAGATATCGTGACGTCACCACCAATGGCAAGGCGGGACGGCCGGATATCAGCGCATGCGCACCTGTGTTCTACTCTCGCGCCTAAACAAGACCTCAGTGCAAATGAAGTTGCGTAATGGTGCCCACCGTCGCCCCTCTGACGCCAAGACGCGTCTTCGAGAGCCGTAGATCTACAGGAGCATCTCCTACACGAAGTAGGCTGTGTCCGATCTACGAAATCCCAAAGGACGCCAGAGAGACGACGACTGGAGACAAAAACAACGGGTCCTCCATTTGCACAAGACCAGAAGAGAGAGAGAGACACCCCTCCATAGCCTCTTTAAAACAGCCCGACTACCCTCACTACAACCGGCTCTAATTGTATGGTTGTTAAGTGTTATGTAGCGTGAGCACTAACTACTACGGTGAATGATGGTTAGAGAACTAGAGGAGTAAGGGGGTCAGTGTCAGGGAAGAGAGGCGGGCTCCTCTGCTACACTGGCGTGAGAGAGGTGAGGGCCGTCGCCTCGCGCGTCTCCTACCTTTCCTGATTCGGGAGTCCCCTAGAAAAAGTGGAAAACAGTTGGTCAAGACACATGGCGCACGGCAACCCCCCACTGGTGAGGGGGGAGGCTGCATCAGCAACAGCGGGACATGGGGGGGTTGAGATGAGGTGAACAAGAACTATAAAAACTAACCTCTTGAGCACGACGGTACGACAACTTGAGAGCACACGACAGGCACACGACTGGTGGGCATGGTAATCCCCGGCCTTTGCCACGACCATCACATACCCAAGAGTCGTCCCCGTCGTGTGCTCAAAGGTCGTACCGACGGGTTAGAGGGTCATGTCGTTACAGACGACAGAATATTACAATATAAGGCAAAGCAGAAACTCATGTGTTATATACTTCATTAACTCAATAATAGCAATAACAATAACAACCTATAATCATAACAAATGGAAATTTGAAATCTATAATCTCTAGAACTAGCTCTTCTCTATAACTATAACCTCTACAACTATCTACTCTCTACCTCTATTACCTCCTGAACTAGCTCTTCTCTAAATATAACCTGAACTAGCTACTCTCCAACTATACCTTGCTGAACTAGTTCCTCTTCTCTACATACAAATACTATTTTACCTTTATTCCATACAATAACAACAATATGCCTCAAAATATTGCTACCCTGTTAACATGACTAGGACCAGACAAGTGGACCACATATTGAGATTCTTAAAAAATAATGACAAATAATTAAACATGGACTCAGTCCACACACACACACACACACACACAACCAGACACATAAGCATAAGATCACACACATACACGACTATACACACGAAAGGAGTCATACATACATATACATATAGATACACAAACACACTTGATGACGTCTCTCCACATCTAACATCCCAGGTCATTCAGAAAAGCAGGATCTCGGGGTCACCCAGGTCACTTGAGTATGACCTCGGTTCGGCCAGGTCACTTGAGGTAGCATGAACCTGTGTTGACCCGAAGTTACCCTGAGTCAAATTCATCTCTGCACCACTTGCGCTAAGTGACCTCGACGTTGCCATTGCCCACGACCTGACCTGGCTCGTCGTCTACTGTGACCTGTTCCCATGACCCAGCAGGTCAGGTCGGGTCAAAACCGCGTCCCGTTCAACAGGTCAGACGTCAGCCATATATGCGGGATAATTTCCGATGATCCAGCGCGTGTGTTGTTTACGTACGTTCGTATGTTACAAAATAAATAATAAATAAATCATACAAAAACTGGCTCACGATCGGAAATGCAGAATCAGTTCTTGCTTCCCAAATTACAAATATTATTTCGTACGTTATGGCTATTAATATCCCCGAGTTCGCTCACATCTGGCGACGACGAAGAAGAGAAAAAACACAACACGTAACAATTTTACATCATCGCGGGGCAACGATGAACCAGTTTTACGAAACACGAGCGAATCTTTTTTTTTTTTTTCTATTGACTAGCCGAAAACCTGCTTTCTCGACCAGTGCATTCAAGGATTTCTGGCCAGCTGGAAAAAAAAAAACTCGTATCCAGCTGAGGAGGGGACTGGAACCTGACCTGACAACCTGACCTGACCCTCGCCCGGCAACAGAGATCACACAAAAAAAGGTTTTGGGAAACTACACACGACTCGGAAGACCTGACCGCCCCGCCCGCCCGTCCGTCCTTCGCTCGAACCCACTACGATGAGCCGAGTGACACAGCGAATCAATAGTTCCGAAATGCCAGTCCCCACACTGGCCGATCTGACGCCCCTCCCTCGGATGGGTCGTGTGGAACGAGAGAGAGAGAGAGAGAGTGTACTTATCTACGAGTACATAAGACGAGACTATACCATTAAGCAAGGCTTGCGCGTAGCGCTCAACGCTGGAAAACCAAAAAGTTTAGGGGCAGAGAGACAAGTTACAAGTTATCAAGTTTCACTTTATATGTCGAGATAGCGAGGACGTGTGTGTCTGTATTTGCGGACTGGATGCCAGCAGCCCAGGTGTTTGTGTGCGGCAGAAATAAAGGGACAACCTGGGCTAAGGTGGGGAACCTAACAGCCTCTATTCACACTACCCATCCAAAACTCAAAGAATCCCAATTTTGTATTTAAACAAAGTGTGTGTGTGTGTGTGTGTGTGTGTGTGTGTGCGCGCCCCCCCCCCCTTCAGCAAGGGGCGGCAGGTGACCCACCCACAGCAAATTTAGGTCAAGATAGCGTTAGAAAACATGCAACAAAAGGATAATTACCCCGCCAGATGCGGCTCACATAACAACGATCTAGTCCACCAATTTCAGCCTTAACTACAAGAGTCATCAATATATACGTGAGCCATAGAAAGGGGTGGTTTTTGTTTACAGAGACACTACAAGTTAAAGATGATAAGACGCGTTTGTTTTAAGGGGAGGAAAGAATA
>JAYMFT010223313.1:0-11314 GCA_038088735.1 Panulirus argus | reverse complement strand
ATATATATATATATATATATATATATATATATATATATATATATATATATATATATATATATAAGTGTGTGTGTGTGCTTGCGTGCGTGTGCGTGCGCCCTGTTTTTCTTTCTAACTTTGTTTCCAGTTTCAATTTACAGATCAATATATTCTTCGAAGTTGCCTCTCCTGGTTCAAAGGATGTTTGTTTTTTGCCAGAATGTTATTTTTTTTTTCCCATGATTCTAATCCTGGAATGATCTCCGCGCTTTCCCACTGTAGCCCGCGATTGTGAGTCTGACGCTTTAGACATTTTCTCTTCTTTTTGTTATTCTTTGTGTTACATCTTCCTTCGCATCATGCTCCATCTAGTAACGCGTTTGAATTGAAATCATTGTGGCAAGGTTTAGACTACTACGTTCCTGACCTTACTGGCCTCACATGACCAGATATGAAATTATGGTCAATTGCATTTGCTGTTAACCTGACTTATATATATAGCCTCAGCTTTGGATATAACTTCGCTTCTTAAATGAACTAACTTTATGCCTTCATTTTGTCGTTTATAGTTTTATGTTATGTTCTAGTTTTCTATTTGAGCCTACTACGTTGGTTATCCTCAGGCGCAGTCTGTACCTAGAAGAGAAACATCTTTCACTGCACACTTTTTTGTTGATGGGTAAAAAAATATATTTTTTCTTTCTCCCACAGAAAATATTTCTGTTACCCTGTTGTTGACGTTGTCGTTGATACCAGTAACTCGGCTTGAGTCAAGCTCTCTCGGTATCTGAGACAATACTAAGCTGACGTTAATTATCCTTGAGCTTTTAGATTAGTTCCTTGACCCTGTGTATTAGTTCTCAGACCTGCCCTTGACAACATTATCTGCGCTTCTGAGCACTGCAGATAAAACACTATTACCTGTGTACTCAAAGATATCACCATATCGACCGGATATATTATTCACTTTAGCCACAGGATAACAGGTTCTGATCCAGATATCTCTCTGCCTTCTGCAGAATTCTGTATCTTGACACTTGATCATGGAATCGCCCGCGATGAATGTATTGACATCCATATACAGCCTCATCTTACAGTACCTCCAGACTGTTAGAGATCCTCTTACTCCTTTTCATTCACCCCACCTGCAGTAGAAGTATCTCTTTCCAGTGTGTTCCTCAACCCCTGTCAACCTATGTCAAAATTAAATCTTCTTACAGGATTCTTCATGTCACTGCCATATACTTCCTCTGAATCACCGTTAGTTTTCCTAATTCTAACACTAACTTGTATCCTATGCCAGAGAACCTATACTTTCATTCTATAACGGTGTCGTCTTGCAATAACAAAAGGAAATGAACTCCTTATAGTGCATCATAAAAGCAGAGAAAGAAAGTGCTTCATGACGGTGCATCTCGCTTAGACAGCAGCTGAGGCTTGAGACCTGAGCCACTTGGCCGATACAAAACCGAGAAAACTCTGGCTTGTGAATGACCCAGGCGGACGTAACGCCTGGGGCAGGCGTCTTAGCTCTACGGAATTTGAACTGCGACTCAGTAATTCTTATAATCATTTTACTTTGACAGGTTTAGTAATACAGGTACATAAGAAGAGGACACGCGTTATTATGAACATCATATATAATATATGAGGACTATCTGTTGGTTCAGCTTAGTAATTGTAATTTTGTTCGGTTTCGCAACACTTGAGTTATATGAGAATTATCGAAGCGTGTGTGTGTGTGTGTGTGTGTGTGATTTTTTTGTGTATGTGTGCGTGTAATTGTGGGTGTTTGTGGATCTGTCTGTATGTGTACGTGTCCGTGCGTGTGGTTGTGTACTTGATGTATATCATCCAGTCATCATACACATCCATTCACATTACCAGTGGAATTTCATTATGAACTTGAATGAAACAAATTAAGTAATTATCATGATAATTAATGTTACGACCAACATTTGATATCAATATAATACATTGTATTTTATATTTGAACGTTCCTATATGAGTTTATGTCCTGCACTGAGAGCCCTTCATTAATTCTTATTATGTTGAAATAAAAAAACTTTGAATTCATTTATGCACCTTCATTCACGGGCCTTCATTCACGCACCTTCAAGTCGGTTTGAATAACATAAAAGGTATGTCACAGTGAAAAATTATATGATGGTCAGAACTCTTCCACAACACGTGGAAAAGAAAGCAACAGGAATAAAAGATAATCTCAAGGTAATTTGACTGAGGCTGAAACATCTCTTTCGTCATAGAATATAAACTGCCAGACCATCATCCGTGATACTTTCCAAAAGAACAGATCTGTACATGTAGAAAAATTCGATAGAAAAAGACAAGAATAAAAAATCTGTCGAGGTAGAAATGGGATTTTGAGAACATGATTGTCTAACCACAAAACACTAGTTCTTGTGTGTGGCAGGCGGGGGATGTATATACAAGTCAAGTTTCAGTGAGTTTACAATGGGCACTGAACAGTCTTGTCCCAAATTCCTGTCTTCAAGTTTCCCCACATATCTTCGAGAAGTTATATCTAGCACACAGCTGGAGGATAGCTAGAAACGTATCCTTCCTGGTGTGGTTAAGATAATGCACTAAGGAACTGTTCAGAGAATCCTTCTGCTTGAGGGAAGTGTAAACCACATATACTTTAAGTTTTATCAGGTCTTATCCTAAACTCTGGTCGAACGACCTGAGGCAACTTAAAGTATATAAGGTTTACACTTCCCTAAAGCAGAAGGATCCTTTATGGGGTTTCCCCTGTGAGCACAAAGAGCCCTGAGTCCTCCACTCACTGTTGATATCCTTGCCTGGGCACCGCGTGGCTCCCTTGTGGTAACCTTTCCATGACTACTTGCTTGGTAGCTTGTACCGTACGTACTTCTTCTGGCGTAAGGGCGTGTGTGTGAATATACCCTACATAGGAGTAAAGACATGGTACATAGACAAGGTTAAGAGACAAGGGTGCAAAACTCGCTCCCTCCCGTAGCACACAAAGAGTAATCACGTAAAAGGGGAATTTGCCTTATATGCACAATGAGACCGGATGCTTACAGTTAGCACTAATTTCTTATTTACTTTCACAGCTCCCCTTCATCACTCATGTAACAGATGGGTGAGCCCCTATCATTATTTTAATTCAAAAGCTGTATGGAACTGCCAATTCTGTTCATTTGCTAACCCGAAAAATTTTGTCTTTTTGCATGTCTAATTACATTACATATCCTCTGCGAATTTTAAAGAATAATATGAAAGTCCCAAACTCTCTCAGGATGAAGACAAAAACACAAGAAAGCCGAAAGTGAAATCCCTGTGACCAGAGCGGTGACAATGTGCATCTACCCTACGGAGTTACTGATACACTTCTTGGTTATGAAAAACTCCATATGTGTGACCTCAGACGTAAGAAGCCGAGTAACGCCAAAGTAGTTAGATAAACACGTAAATAAGTATGCAAATAAGACACCAAAAACACGCTTCCTCATAATCATCAACACGCATATCAAGAAAAAAATCTGACACAGTACACCTGTATACACTTCAGTTTTCTCTTCCATTTCAAACTATACCTTTTCCCTGTCCCACCTCTTCTTCCTCTCCTCTAATCGCCCTATAAAAAAGAACCAAGTTGCTCGTGTATTTACTAAAGCGCTTGTCCATCAGACCTTTGTGGAATATCTTATCATTATTGTCGCATTAAATGAAGAGCTTCGTTACACCAGTTTTTTCAAGCTGAGAAATTTTGATTTCCTGTACGTGTTACAGGCTGGCTTATTAACATTCGTTATTACTGTTCATTTTGTGAGAGGAATGAGAGAACAGTTTTCCATGCAGAGAACTGGAATCATTAACTTTATCATATATAGAAAACAAGGCCTCTGCTGATTAAGCCTTGATATGACACAATAGGTATTTACTGGTTCTCACAGTGGGTGTGGCCAGTGGTGTTTGGCTTGAAATAAGCGTTCATGGGTCGAGGTAATGATCCGCAGAAGGAAGGAGCTTTGGGAGATGTTTAATGCAAATGATGCATTTGTAATGATGAGACGAGGATAATTACAGATGACGATGGTGGAATGTGGTGATATCTCTTAGAAGAGAAAGTTAATTGTAATTACCTGCACGAACAAGTTGGTTGCGTTTTTAATACAAAAATCAGACTATAGAATTTGAATGAATAGAAAAGAAAATATGACTCAATATATTTTATGATATGGTTAAATGAGGAAGGAAACTGAACGTTGAAAATATCGACGTAAATCCTAAAGAGCTGGCAGAGTTCTAAATTTAGGAGAATATAACTCAAATCAGGAGTTATGATGGGTAGTGAGTGGGAATGCTGCAGATCACACTGCCTGATGCAGTGAAGGTTAGAAATAACAATGACCAGTAGAGAGAATGGGGTTGAATTGTAACCAACCATCAGCGGTCAGGACAGGTGGGGCGTAATGTGGATTGAGTTTGGATTAAAAACGATCCATAATTGATTCAGAACTCATGAGTGGGGAATAATGATGATAGTAATAACGATAATAATAATAATAATAATAATAATAATAATAATAATAATAGTAATGATAATAATAAATGGTTTACTGAATCAGCTTCAGTTAAAAGCTGAAAATATATATAGAAACACAAATACGTTAACTGGGGTGCTGTGAAATAGGGTAAGCAGTCCTAACATAAATACAGAGGGTGAAGATGGAAATGTTGAGAATATAATGAAAAAAATAGCCTAAATAATGTCTTTCACAATTCTTGGGGTGCGTCTGTTGAAGTAGCTGTGTTCACGGGATTGCATGGGTTCGATGCGGTTCTGGTGCTGAACTGCATAGAACTTGAGGAATGAGGATATCCATCCATGGTGGTAAAAGTTCGACTATGTCGGAAATGGTGTAGTAGCTTCATGCTAAATTGTCGGTTTAAGGTTCTGGTGATAGGTGGAGAGACGAAAGGGTCAGCTTGTTGAGCACCACTTGATATGATAAGTGGCGTAAGAGAATGGAAATGATCTTTTAAGTAATTTTCTGCACTTTTTCTAATAACCCTTGCCCTACAGTATGTAAGTAAGGAAGAAGACCAGCCAGGGAAGGCATTAGGTGAAATTTTAAAGGAAGTTGTGTACGTAAAGAACAGAATACCTGATTTGTGGAAATACTCACTGTACAAAGAGTAAAGGGCTCAGTCTCTAGAAATGATCATAAAGATACAACGGAAAGACAAACTAAACATTGGCAATGCGCTGAGTTGTGGAGTGTCTGTTGCCCCTGGACCATATCTTGCATGGGACCTCCACCCTGT
The DNA here is from genome assembly GCA_038088735.1 of Panulirus argus. Taxonomy (NCBI): domain Eukaryota; kingdom Metazoa; phylum Arthropoda; class Malacostraca; order Decapoda; family Palinuridae; genus Panulirus; species Panulirus argus. The sequence continues at coordinate 6,019 of JAYMFT010223313.1, read as the reverse complement.
GGAAGATGAATGACCCCTCGAACTTTCTACAGGAATTGCATAATCCTGCAGTTTCGAATGTTTCGAAATGAGGTGAGACTGCGGCAGATCATGTTCGTTCTTCTCGATGTCTGGTGTGCTCGATGACTGAGAAAGATATCACATTTATTGTCGTAGTGCACTGAGATGTCTAAATCCTACCGAAGTGATCAGACTGTCCGGGTGAAAAGGGATGTATAAAGACGTCTTTCTCAAACACGGCTGTTGTATGATGTACAGTTTTCACACGGCCAATGTACTGTGAAAGTAGGCAAGAGACTCATATATAGGCCAGGGTAATGGATCAATATTTGTTGACAGAAAGAGGGGAGCCTAGTAGTAGTCTTTGTTTACGAGCGTTGCTTGCTACACTTTCCTTACTTACGATACCTTCCAAAGTTCAAATATGTATGGAATTCACAATGTTAGTTACCAGCAAAAAAAATAAATAAACTATGTGTTTTGTTACCTTCTCTTCGGGAGAGAGATTGTGTATGGTTTGAAGGAAAAATTGATGGAAAAGGCAAATACTGCTGAAAGCGAATACCGGATATACTGATATCGCTAGTGTCAGGATCAGTGGAAGTAGAGTACAAATACTCGAGGTAGTAGTGCAAAACTAAGAAAAGATTCAACAAGGATCTTAAATATACATATCGTTGCCTCCTGAACAGTGCGAAACTTATCGGAAAGCTTGAAATTCAAGGACAAGATTTCTTTATTTTTCCATCCCAAAGATGGATGTTTACCAACGCGGTCACGTCCGCCACGAGCAACACATCCCCGCCGGTGGCTGTCCAACAGTCGTCAGTATGTTTGTCAGTTCCTCAGCCTCACACCACTGATCATGTACCTTCTGTTGGCACTGACCCATAATTGCAGTGGTCGTGGTCTCATGTTTATCCCTGCAAACCACCGAGTTCTCGTACCCGCACTTTTTCTCCATTTTTCGACGATTTCCTCTCCACACATATTCCAACACACACACACGCTGACGACTCAACACCGCATTCATCCACATCCTTCGGTTCTGATTCCTCTTCTCTCACTCGATCTGCATCTCGTCTTGACATAGCTTTCTCAGTAAACTAAGGCTTGGATAGGATATCTCGGTGGAGTACACAAAATCTTGTTAAGTTTAGTGCCTCCAAGACTCAATTTCTACGCATCTCTCTATCGAAAACTCCTCACAACTCTCGGATGTACTTTGACGGTTCTGTAATTCTACCTCTTGACTCAGTGAACATGCTTGGTATTACTGTAACATCCACTCTTTCTTAGAAACCCCAGATTACGGGAATATTAAGTCTGCCTCTAAGAAACTGGTTGTCCTGTTTAGATGTCGAAACATCTTCTCTTCTGAACAGTTGCTCCGTTTATAAAAGGGATTGATTCGTCCTTGTATGGAGTACTGTTCTCACATTTGGGGTGATTCTAGCTCTGTTTCCTTATTTGACAGAGTTGAGTCGAAAGCGGTCCGACTTATAAACTGTCCCAGGCTAAAATCCAAACTTAACCCCCTTGCCCTATGCCGCAATGTTGGTTCACTTTCCCTCTTCTATAGGTATCATCTTAGTTTTTGCTCCCGAGAGCTGGCTGCTTATGTGCCCCTACCACTAGCTAGACCACGCAATACTCGGCAAGCTGCTTCGTCACATAATTATTGTGTGGCCATCGGCAATTCAAGGGTGAGCCGTTTTGATAACTGCTTCTTTCCCTACACCTCGAAGTTTTGGAACTCTCTACCTTCTCATGTCTTTCCCAGTAACTATACCCTGGCACATTTCAAAAGACAGGTCTTTCACTTTCTCAAAAATCAGTAAGTACTTTCCTTTGCTTTTTTTTCCGTTTCATATTTGTCTCCATATTTCAGTTAAGTCCCGGCCTTGATGTGGACTTTTGTCCGTGACTGGAGCCTTCAACATAAAAAAAAAAAGAACCACCCAGCCAGGCCTCTTCGAGCTACTGACAAGGAAGTGGTTTTCAGTCAGCCCACATTTTTCTTCTCTTTTTCCTCTCCAGAAGCGTCATGTAGTGACGATGGCGGGAGTGGTCCAGGATGATGGAAGACCACATCATTACCATCACCCGACGCCTTTGGTCCAGAAATCTGCGTGGAATGACAAAACCCACTTCCTCCTAGACAGCTTCAGGACCCCCTTCACCTTTCTGATGTCTTCTGGCCACATCCTAAGATGGACTTCTCATATTATTTCGCTGCTTGAATCGATCGCTGTCAGAAACTGCACTTCCTCTATCCTGGCAACCTCTCTGCATGATATATAATTTCTAGGCTGTAGAAATTAATGTGGAGAATCCATTTTAATAGCAAACACATTTTCCATTCTTTTCAAACATTGCCTTATATGAAAGAAACTAACCTTTTTTTTTTATTCTGTGGTTATTCAAATGCATGAAAAGCTATAGCGTATATAAAGAAATGAGTCAACGGGTGTGCTTCATTAATATGTTATCAAGGCGAAAATAACATTTGCTTTTTTTTTTTTGACGAAGATGAAAAAAAAGAGTAATTTGCGTTCGTGGACTTATTTTGCTCATAATTTTCTGGTACTTTTAAAATTTTCTTTCTTAGGAGATTCATTCTCATTGACACTGGCTCTCATTTGTTCTACATTCCATTTTAGTATCTACAAGTGAGTTCCTTACAGAAGTCTTGTTCATGGATTATATTTACACATATGACGATTTCAAGCTTTAACCTAAAGTTCTTAAAGTAAATCAGGCATACGTGTGTTTTATTATTGATAAGTTTAAACATCAAACACAGGGCTATAGAATTATAGGTAAGAGGCTTAGCGATAAGACGTGCCAGTCACCAAACTGGACCCAGATTCTATCTTCTCCGGTCTCCTGTTGTTTTAGTAACACGTGCGTCAAACACCTCTTTCGTCACTGTGGATTCTCGTTGTTCCTTTCATCTTTTTTCCCCCCCACCAGGAGACCCTCGAAGGCCTTGATCCCAGCTCAGCCGCCACCACAACTCCTGCCTCGACTCTGGCCTCCTCCAGGCGGAGGCGTCATCACTGCAGGAGAGGATAATGGCCAGCGTGAAGGCACGTCCCTCTCATTACGGGCGGCGTCCATACCCGGCCACCGTCCTCCCCCCCACACCCAACCCCGTCGGGAATCACCCCCGACCTGGTCCAGGGCACATCCCAGCACGTGTCAAGATGCAGCCCTTTTTACACCTCTCTCTGTCTTAGGGTGACTTCAGGCAAATAAACTAACTTTTATCAGTTTCATTTCCGCCAAGCCATTTGCCTTTCTTTGTCTTGGGTAACACAGTTGTCTTATTTTGTTGCTCGAAAATATAGTGTCTTCTCTCTCATCCTTGCAGGACAGGCTTTATACATCATTATTACGTAAAAAAATCTTCTATATTTTATATTTTATCTTTTCACCTTTTGTGTGTAAGTTGGGGACATTTTTTTTCTCAAATTTTCTGTTGCGACCCAGTTGCCTGTGGCAAACTTTCCCGTGCATTTCTGACGGCATATTTGGCGGACGGTATGAGAAGGAAGGATTCATCATCAGGCAAAAATTTAATCAATCTAGTTTTTTGTCTACAGTGTGTGTGTGTTTGTGTGTGTGTGTGTGTGTGTGTGTGTGTGTGTGTGTGTGTTTGATTACCCTTTGCGTGTTATGGGGACAGAGTTTCACACTCGTGTTGCCCTATCTGTTAATCTTGTATATGTATACCATGTCCATATCACTGTTTGTGTATACACACATAGGAGTATCGATGTCATAGATATATAGATAATAGATACTAGTTGTCAGTTATGAAATCGATGTAAACCATCTCACCGGTATGTGCCCTGGGATCGAACCCGGTATAATCTGAATAACAACCAGTGAAGAAAGACCACTTTACACCACATTAACTGTCCATCTCGTACCACGTTTTCTGTGATCAGCTAGATCTCATGCCGCCTAAATAATGACCACTGACCTCGGGACGGTCCGTCAATGCCCAGATGGCGATTTCTTAGCACGTGCTGTGTATTCAATTGTATATCACCGGTGTGCCTTTTTTTCCAATTAGAGTGAAACTTCAAGGAAACAATTTTTCCCTACATGGAAACAAACTGGTACCGCCTAACCCAAAGGAGCATGACCATTCTAAACCTTCCAACTATCGTCATCACAGTCTCATCTTCTAACTCTCCTCTCCTGACTTTCCTCCCTCATTCTGCTCTCTCACATTTAGCTTTATTTTAGGTCGGTCTCGTGATACGATAGTTGATGAACCAACGCCTGCTTTTGTCTCTGCTAACAGTCGTGTCCTTTCATCGTTCTGTCGCGAGTTTTCTATTCTCCCTCCTCTTTATCAATCATTTTCTGTCTTCAACAAAAGAACAGTTTCATTCATACACTGATGACCCAACAATGCGTTCCTCCACTTCTCACAAACCCGCTTCTTCTCCCCCTTCCCCCTTCCTCGATCTACATCTCGTCACAACCGCGTCTGTAAACTCAGGATTGAACAAGATTTCCCAGTGGGGCAAACACAACCCAGACAGGTGCAAGAACGCTAAAACCTAATTTCTTCCCATTTCTCTTGCTGAAATTCCTTACAACTTTCTCATCTCCACTGATGGCTCTATAATCTGACCAATCAGCACAGTGAATATACCTAATATCACGCAACAACGAGTCTGCTTTAAAAACTACTTTATGCCGAGAGCTAAGACTATCTTTAAAAACTCGGTCAAAGATTCTTTTTCTCTGAGAAGTAGTTCCAGTTATGCAGACGGATTAGTTAGTGTTTCTTTGGGGTAATATTTTCTACAAATGGAAAGGTACTTACTCTTCATATTTAGATGAAAGAATCACATTTAAACCAATCCGACGTATGGGTTCTTCGAGCTGACTTCAAAAGTTTACCCATTTTCTCTTTCTCTCTTTTGTAGATATTACTTCGGTTTTTGCTCCCCAGGACTGGAATCTTGCTTACATCTGCGTTTACCTATACCAAATGATTGGAATACGTATTAAGGTATGTAAGAAATGAACTATTTACAATAAGTTAGGACACTTCTCAAGTATGTAGCAAATGTGGTTGTAGAGTTTCAAGGTTTTAGTTGTGTTGCCACTGTAGTACCTGGAAGGGCAGCCAACTATAAAGTTACTCAGCCACTTTGTGGAACCGTTGTGGAAGGTGTTGTTATGTATCTTCTGTGTGAAGTATCGGAGGACAGCATTAGATGCTTTGTTGATGTCCATGGCCAACAGTATTGTGCGGGAGGGGGTTATGGTTGGTGGAAGACATCTAGGTTGTGCAGTGTGAGGTCTGTGTGCAGTGTGGTGGTGGAGATGTTGGGTGTGAGGCCATATTGTGTAGGTGAGAGTGGGATATTTTGATTGATTTCGTTGTGGATTAGTTCTTCACAGAGTGTAAATACTGAGGACAGAAGTGATAAATTGATAAGGGGCACTGGGAGGAGAGGGAGTTACGTGGTTTGGAGGGTTTTAGGATCGGTATTATGCTGGCGCATTTCCAGGTGTTAGGGATTTTGTTGTGTAGCCAGGAGTAGTTGAAGATATCTATAAATGCTTGGATTGCAACCGGGTCGAAGTCTTCTCTATGAATGATTGATGTATTTTAAGTGTCTGTTGAAGGAAAGTCTTTAAGGTTTTATTTGCGTTGTTTTTATCGGTGGGAATGAAGGATGGGTGGAGAGCTGTTTCTGTAAAGGTTATGTGTGGATTTTCTAAGACTTTCCTTTTTGGGAGTGAAGTTGGCTTGTGACTGATTTTTGAGTCGTGTTTCATGAGTATCATTATGTGTTCTTTGGGAGAAGGGATTTCATTGAAATGGGTCAGGAGCGCTTATGGGAATAGCTAAGGCTGCCTCTAAGAAACTGGGTATCCTGTTTAGATGTCGTAACTTTTTCTCTTCAGAACAGCTGCTCCGTTTATACAAGGGATTGATTCGTCCTTGTATGGAGTACTGCTCCCACATTTGGGGTGGTTCTAG
>JAYMFT010223302.1:0-11315 GCA_038088735.1 Panulirus argus | reverse complement strand
CACGCAGGGAATACGTGGGAAGTATTCTTTCTCCCCTATCCCCAGGGATAATATATATATATATATATATATATATACATATATATGTATAATGTGTGTGTGTGTGTGTGTGGGTGGGCGTGTTTTGCCTGAAAGCCTTTGACGCGGTCGTTAGGCACGTGTGGTCACGTTATGCAATTCCCCACATTACGTTGGCTCGTGATTACTCAGTGATTACAAGCTTCACGGGTCTGATTCCTTCGGGCACGGAGGTACGGCAAGGGGGATGGGTGGGGTGGTGGTGTCGGGGGCGACCGGTGAGCACGACTGCCCGACCACTTTGAACACGACCACAGGGCACGCGGTATAACGACCCCTTGAGTGCGATGGTACGACCCTTGGGTATGACAGCGTTGTGGAGGGAAGTGGAGGGCAGGGCTGTGGAGGGAAGTGGAAGTGGAGGGCAGGGCTGTGGAGGGAAGTGGAAGTGGAGGGCAGGGCTGTGGAGAGAAGTGGAGGGTAGTGTTGTGAAGGGCAGGGCTGTGGAGGGAAGTGTGGTGGAGGGCAGGGCTGTGGAGGGAAGTGGAGGGTAGGGCTGTGGAGGGAAGTGGTGTCGGCCTAAGAGTCTCTTCATCGATGCCTTTCCTTTGTTTGATGTGGCTGGGTTTACTGTGGTGGGAGGTGGTGGTGTGGCAAAAGGGGGGGGGGAAAGGGGAGGGGCGACTGTGCGGTGTGTGGGAGGGGTGATTTTGGTGGGAGTGGTAGTATAACAGAGCCTCCCACCATTCCACTATATAGGTATGGTTGACAACACATCCTCTCGCCTGTAATTTGACCATTTAAGTACTTAAGAAGGATATAAGTGTACCACATTACTTAAGAAGGATATAAGTGTACCATTACGTAAGAAGGATATAAGTGTACCACATTACTTAAGAAGGATATAAGTGTGCCATTACGTAAGAAGGATATAAGTGTACCATTACTTGATAAGGATATAAGTATACCATTACTAAAGAAGGATATAGGTGTACCATTACTTAAGAAGGCTATAAGTGACCATTACTAAAGAAAGATATAAGTTTACCACATTACTAAGAAGTATATAAGTGTACCACATTACTTAAGAAGGATACAAGTGTACCATTACGTAAGAAGGATATGAATGTACCACATTACTTAAGAAGGCTATAAGTGTACCATTACTTAAGAAGGCTATAAGTGTACCACATTACTTAAGAAGGATGTATATATATATAAGTGTCACACGCACTTAAACGGAAACACATAAGTAATGTACTGTAACCCCAATCGTGTTTTGATTAGACTCGTATGCTAATCATCTGATCACCGTGTTCCGATTGGCGCCTCCTGATTGGAGGGTGATAATAAAGGAGGAGGGGATGAGGTGGGGGGGGGGGTAGCTAGTGTCAGAGAGGCAGCAGCAGCTGTAAAGTGAGTTTAAAGTCAGCTTTTTTTTTAAAGATGAGTGTCTGACGATGACGTCAGGGAGGGGACAGGTTCGAATCCTACCTCTTTACTCATGCTGACGTCCATGGGGGTCATGTGGGGGGCGTGGGGGGTTCTATTCTGCTCAGTGACTGGGAGGGGGGTGGCTTGGAGGGGCGGAGGAGAGGGGGGGTTAGGTTCTGTTCGCTGACAAGAGGTTATTTCTGTCTCCGTTGACGGGGAGTGTGTCTGTCTCTCCTTTGACGGGGTGGTTTCTGTCCGTTGACGGGGAGTGTGTCTATCTCTCCTTTGACGGGGTGGTTTCTGTCCGTTGACGGGGAGTGTGTATGTCTGTCCTTTGACGGGATGGTTTTTCTGTGCGTTGACGTGGGGCGAGGTTGTTTCTGTCCCTTGACGGGGGAGAGAGGGAGAGTTTTTCTGTCCGTTGACGTGGTGTTGTTTCTGTCCCTTGACAGAGAGTTTTTTTTTATGTCCATTGACGTGGGGTTCTTTATTTCCGTTGATGTAGGGGGAAGGTGGAGGGAGTGGTTCCGTCCGCTGTCAAAAAACCAGGTTGCTTTTCTGTCCGTTGAAGTGGGTGGGTCGGGGGTATATGTCTATTGACGGGGTTGTTTCTGGCTGCTGTTGACGGGGGGTGCGTCTGGTCGTTGACTTGGGCGATTGATTGTGTTTGTGTGTGTGTGTGTGCTGACGTGGGTGTTTCTTTGTCTCTTGACGGGGACGGGGGTACACAGGTCGAGAGAGAGAGAGAGAGAGAGAGAGAGAGGATTTGCTCATGCGCTTTGCCACATCAATGCCTGCAGTTGAGTACGTGGTGACCACCACCTCAACAACCACCCACCACAATCACTCCTTCAACCACCAGCGCTACCACAGCCACACGCACCACAACCAGGAGTGTCTCTCCCGGTCTCTCTATCTCTCGTATCTCTCGCTTAACACGTCAACCTTCTCCTCAGAAATTACGAAAGAATACTTTTTATTTCCCATAATTTTTTTTTTCTCATTTGGGGGAAATACCCAATCGCTGAAACACGAATTCGTAAACAAGCTGTTTCCGTGCAGTCTGCCACCTCTAACAGCTTGGTCGACCAACAACGACCCCACACAGAGGGCCCAGCCCGAGCTATGGGGTTAGAAAGACTCCCCCAAAAGCCCTGCTGCAGGTAAACAGAAGGGTGATTGTAAGGACTGTGGTGTTAGTTGAAAGGTGTGTGTGTGTGTGTGTGTGTGTGTGTGTTGGCAGACATGACACGGGCAAAAACAAGCCCCAATCGTGGGCGTCTAGGATGAAAGGAAAACTGAGGACTATCAAGCAAAAAGAATGTTGGAATTGATTTTGTGCTCGTCAGCTGTGTGTTGACCCGGCTGGTAAACAGGGAGAGGTGGTCGTAGTAAGAGGAGAAAGACAGAGAAGGGAAAGAAAAATCCACAGCTTCGCTCATCAAGGAGAGAGTCAGGGATTATAACGGTTCGTCTTCGTGTGGCTGGCCTCCATACGGAAACTATGGGAGACAGCGGCCCACCAGACGCTTGCCGTTGGTCCAGGCCTTAGTTGTTGGGAAACAGAGGCGAAAGCACTTCTCGCGATAATAGCGGTCGATTTAATACCTTTGGAACAGATGGGAGCGGCGTCACAGAGAATGGAAAAAAGGGGTAGCTGACGAAAGTTGATGAGTGGGAGGCCTTTGATTCCACTGTATTCGAGAGAGAAGTAGAGGAAGAGCTAGCTACACTAAATACTGGAAAGGTGCAGTACTCCATATAGGGGGAAATGTTACTATCTCCAGATATGGAACAGATACTTCCCACCCCCCCAAAAAAAGATTATTTGTGACATCTAGACTACAAATTTTGTGATGTTCTTCATGTTGGGTCTCATGGATATAAGTGGAGGATAGGGTTATGTCCAAAATAGTTATGTTATGCCAAGGTGATTGATTAAGATGTAGAAAGACATGCAGGTAGAAATTGTGTCCTTGTACTGTTGAACTGAAGCTGGTTAGTTCTTACTCATTCTGAGATGTTGTATATGTCCAAATGAAGATGTTCAGTGCGAGAAAAAAGAAGATTGGAAACTAATGTTCAGTGCGAGAAAAAGGAAGATTGGAAAATAATGTTCAGTGCGAGAAAAGGACCGAGAATTGGAGCCAGGAGCAAAGGGAAAGTGAGTTGATGTATGCAGATTGAAATCACGGCCATTATAGTAGAGATAAGTATTGAACAATTGTTAATTTTGGAGAGAATAAAGAGGATAGGATTAGAGGGGAAAGTCGCTCAGTCAATGGCACTAATAGAAAAAGTAAGCCGTGCTGGAGAGAGAGAGGAAAATTAGAAGGCAAAGACTTTCTCCACACCCTTCTCAAATACTTTGATGTCAAGGACACGACGGTCGCCAAAATCCTTGGGAGAGGAGGGCCAGAGATGAGTCACATAGGAGAGAAGGTCACCAGCAGGCCTTGCAATTCGAAAGCCTTATTGGTGATCAGAAAGGAATGGGATTCAGTTTTAAAAGAGAAAGGGAAAGGAAAGTCTCAAAGACCTTTGAGGTCACAGAAGTTTAAGAGCGATGGGGCTATAGTTGAGAAGGTTAGAACAGTCTCCTTTCATAGGCTGCACACAGGCATGCTTCCAAGAGGAAAGAGAAGTTTTGGCTTTGAGATCGAGGCGAAATAGACGAGCAAGGGTAGGGGCCGAGTCTCAGAGGCACACTAAGTGCAACGTCTGGCTGAGGCATCAACTTCTGTCATGCTCAGGAAGGCCTCTATGTGAGTGAATCCGTTATAATTCAATTTGAAAATCCCTCCACCACAAACATCTGAATATCTGCTCCTGGCTTCAGAGACTAACCATGCTACATTCTCATCTCGGTAGGGATGTTAAGGACAAGTAGTGAGGATAAAGAACCAAGAGATAATTACACTGTGGCAGTTAAATCAACAAAGTCAAGAGCAATGAGTATGGCGGACAATTCAGTTTGGAGTTTATTTAAACGCTTTACTCCTGCGCTAGGAATCGAGGAAGTATTATGCCATCTGGGCCAAAAGGACTTGTCCATCTTTGAGCTTGGGGGACTATAGGAAAAGTCTTGACTTCAAGAGAAGAATCTAGGAGAGGAAATAGATTCAGTAGAAGGTGGTGGTTGAGGAGGGGGGAACCTAGAAATGGGAATCATGAAAAGCAGTGGAGAATGAGATTGAAGTACGAAGAGAGAGAGAGAGAGAGAGAGAGGCTTCATTAGATGGAGAGTTAGCAACGGATCGATCACGTCGGAAGAGAGGAGAAGGAGTGGTTCAACTGCAGAAGTTAAGCGCCGATGCTTTTGCTTGAAGGAGCATTAGATCTGTCTCTTGAAGAACAACAGGTCAGATCAGAACATTTTGACTTTACGAAGAACAGATGTGCCCTGTATAACAATTTAGCCTGTATTAAACGGAGAGGGGGGGTGTTCTCCACTTGTAAGTCCCCCATCTCTTGTGTGTGTATGTGTGTAATTGCCTGATTATGATAACTCATTTATGGGTCCCGATCTCCTGAACCATCTTAACTATCTTACAACTCTTTGAAATCACCGTATGCTGTCCTCATTTGCCGTCCCCTCATTCGGTTTATTCCATTCGTCCACCGCCCCTCCTATATCACATCATTTTTAACGTGTTTTTTAGAGCTTGAGTTCACGGTACGTCCTTCCGTCGTGCCCTCTGAAGACGTCTTTCCAAAGAACAGTCAGCTGTTTACTTTTTTGACATATTTACCCTCTCGAAAGATGTGATCAGGTCACCCCTTGCTCTTCTCTCCTCCAGGGAGGTAAAGTTCAAAAGACTCCTCCCTACATAAAACCCTCTCCTGTAACTCGGCCCTCTGAATTCTGGCACCATTTTTTCTGCAGTTGCTCCGTAAGACCTTCTCTATCAGCTCTTTCGGCTTCTGCGAGTGAGTCGACCAAGACCTGGAAGCCATAGAGGAGTTTCGACCGTATGTAGGATATGAATAGCTTGCAAAATGATTCCTCTGTGTGTGTGTGTGTGTGTGTGTGTGTGTGTACATGTTCGAGTTTTCTCCATGTGTAATAAGTAGTGGTGTGTTAAGTATGCCGGGGGGGGGGGTGTAACTTGTTGGCGCATTTAAGTAGGGTTGAGGGGGGGGGGTTAGTAGTGGGTTGGCTGCAAGTACCTAGTGGGCTGCAGGTGGGGTTGTGGGTGGATGGGTGGGTGGCTGGCCGTCGAGTAGGTGGGTTACGGGGGAGGGGAAAGTGGGCCTGGTGTCCCATATGCTTCTGTAGTGTAACCGACCGCGCAGTTCTCCTCCCCTCCTGTGTCTGCACCAGGCCCAGCGTGGTGCCGAAGCGGCGGCATTGGACCTTCCGCATACCTGCAGTGCATTCCTGCATGCACGCATACGTCGCCCCCCACCCACCACTCCCCCCGGCGGTGGCGCCTCCTATCGACCAGACTTCTCCGCCGTCTTTGCTTGCATAAAGATTCCTTTAGGAATTAGGTGTGGTTTGCTGGTCATTTAAATCGATGGATTCCTTTAGGAATTAAATGTAGTAACTGTTTAGTTAAATCGATGGATTCCTTTAGGAATTCAATGTAATTACCTTTCAGTTAAATCGATGGAATCCTTTAGGAATTAAATGTATTTTGCTTTTCAGTTAAATCGATGGATTCCTTTAGGAATTGAATGTAATTTGCTGATAAATCGATGGATTCGTTTAGGAATTAAATGTAATTACTGTTCAGTTAAATCAGTAGATTCCTTTAGGAATTAAATGTAATTTGCTTTTCATTTAAATCAATTAGGAATTGAATGTAATTTGCTGATAAATCCATGGATTCCTTTAGGAATTAAATGTAATTACTGTTCAGTTATTCGATGGATTCCTTTAGGAATTAAATGTAATTACCTTTCAGTTAAATCGACGGATTCCTTTAGGAATTAAATGTAATTACTGTTCAGTTATTCGATGGATTCCTTTAGGAATTAAATGTAATTTGCTGTTCAGCTTAGCAAGGGTGATCAGCTGATTCCCCTCCTCACCTCCAGGCGTGACAGATCTCACGGAAGGATATTTAAAGGCCAGAACAGCAATATAAACACCTGCCAATGTAACTGCGGCGTTTTTTTATAAACAATTACAGTGATCAGACTCATTGGGGGATCATTGTTTTTTAGTTAAAATTGGCTAATTACCTCTTTGGGAATAATGTGTGTGAAATAAGGGAAGTCCTCGAGCAATGGACTTCTGGACTGACATTCTGAGATTCTGAGTGTAAGACTTGAGTCAATACGAGAGTGTGTGTGTCTGTTTCTGTCTGTGTCTGTCTGTGTCTGTGTACAGACGAAGGAGCCATGATAGATTCTGAACGTGGGCAAAGCGAGCACAGAGTGTGTTGAGAGAAAAGGAGAGGGAGGGAGGGAGGGAAGGAGTGGGTGGAGGGCGGCCCACCCGCCCGCCCACCCGCCCGCCCGCCCTCTCTGAAATTCTTTAGTGTTGACAGATTGAAATAAGAGTGGTTGAAAGACGTCTCGGATGAACTTAGTCATTTGCATGGGGAGGGGGAGGAGGGGGGGGGGTATTTGGGTGGGGTTGGAGGGGTTGGGTGGGTGTGGTGGGGGAAAGTAATTGAGGAAGTGTTGAACTGATGGTGGATTTTATAAGGCAACCGACTTGGCACGCCCCTACCCACAAAGGGAATAAGACCTCTACACTGACTATTCATTAGGGCGATTTACCTATTGTTGATCTTATGCTATAAAGATCATTTTTCTTTTTTTTTTTCCCCTTCTCCTCCTCCCGTTCACAGATTGACTGGAGGTCCTTACGCTCTCTGGTCGTAAGACTGGTAGTAACGTGTTAATTGAGTGTTCGAGGGACCTTATAGCAAATGCTTGGAAGGCTCCTTTCCCAGTAAAGGAATTTGATAGCAAAGTTTGCGCGTAGTTAAGATATTTTTATCACCTTTTTTTGGTATCTTTTTTCTGTTTTAAGATATCCCCATTCGTGTCTCCATTGTTTGGAAATGGGATATAAATTGTTTTAATGAATGAAAATCAAGTGATTTATATTTTAGATCTCAATTTGTCTTTTGTTTCACAGCGCTGGGTAGTTGTAAAGTCTCACCACCGAGTAGTGAAGATGAGAGATAGGGCGGATTTCGTTATCGGTACGACAGATATTTGGGTTTATGAGGCGGGGGGGAAGTTCTCATGTACCACCTTTTGTTTTAAAGCCCCATCGTTATGAGGTGGGTGGGTCTTGAATCTACCCACCAGTGTGTGTGTGTGTGTGTACGGTTGGTGGAGTAGTGAAGATAGGGCACTGGTGCCCTCCCTCAGCCACTAGTGTAACACCCCCTCAAGAGGTCGTTTAACAGGGGGTAGAGAGAGAGAGAGAGAGAGGAGAGATGAGGAAATCACGCATTGTGACCACGGGAAGGACTGGAAGGTCTCAAAAGGGAGAGAGAGAGAGAGAGAAAGAGAGTGGGAGAGGGGTGGTGGCTTTCCCAGCGCCCGAGATATTGTCTCCCATTTTCCTTTCAACGATCCAAAAGCTTAACCAACGGATACCGGAAACGAGAGACTTTCGCCCCGCGTTTTGTTCTCTCGAGACTTAAAGGAGCGAAGGCTTTGCCTTGTTCGAGGCCACCGGCTGTGACAGCGGGGTCAAAGTGACGGACGGTGACGCCGTCACTCAGAGAGAAAGGCAGGAGGGGCGGGAGGTGGGGAGGGCAGGCCTATGTGGCCCACCCCTCCGCCTCCGCGCCTCTCCCCCCCCCACCCCCCAGCACACAGGGATTTAGTTGTATTGTACTCAGTGAGAGAGAGAGAGAGAGAGAGAGAGCCCTCTTCGGTCCTATCCAACAGCAGGCCTATCGCCCCCCCTATTGTAGGTCGGTAATGGGTCGTGTATGTTTATCTGTCTCTGTGTAGTGTGTGTGTGTGTGTGTGTGTGTGTGTGGATTGCACATTATCTACTCATTCATATTCTACACTATGGCTATTCAGAGTATAACTTATACTCTTTGGTTTCGCTGGGGGAAAGATGCTGGATGGAGTTGAAATGGAAAGAAAGAAGAGTCGATCAATTATCTGGGGAGACGGGGATCTTATATAGCCAGGTTTCCCCTTTATAGTCGAGCAATCAAGCCTATTCAGCCCTACGCCAACAAACATTGCCCCGGGTCCGACCTAACTCTGGCTAGACTCCCGTAGAGTGGACTTTGCGTCACGTAGCAAGAATATGCGTAACAAGCAAGTGATTTGAGAGGCCATAGGGGAGGCACTGCGTATAAAACGGGTGGCACTGCGTATAAAACGGGTGGCACTGCGTGTAAAACGAGTGGCACTGCGTGTAAAACGGGTGGCACTGCGTGTAAAACGGGTGGCACTGCGTATAAAACGGGTGGCACTGTGTGTAAAACGGGTGGCACTGCGTGTAAAACGGGTGGCACTGCGTGTAAAACGGGTGGCACTGCGTATAAAACGGGTGGCAGTGCGTGTAAAACGGGTGGCACTACGTATACATGGGTGGCATTGCCTATAAAGAAGACCCAAACAGCACCATAAACATGACGGAAGGAATATATATATAAATTAGACAACACCTTAATGAAATCTCTGTTCAGATGTGGCTTGAATAAGAAAGTAGAAGCTGACCTGACGTGCTTTGCCAAGTAGAGGAACGGGTCATTTTACCGTTCTGGTCAAAACCTTTCCACGTTTCTCAAGTCAGCTGTTCCTCATTACCTCACCTGTGGTGTGTGGACTGGTTTTGTTTACATATATATATATATATATGTATATATATTCCCTTGTTTATGTTGATTCTGTATTCTTGGAAATGGCTTGAAATACAAGTCGAAAACTGAAGATGATGTTTAGTCTTGGAAAGAGTTTAATTTGAGAGAATGTAATCCTGGCTTTAACTCACTCCTTTGGCAAGGATGCACAGCTGAACCTATCTTCTTTACCCTGTTGATTAATGGCTGTGCTTGCCTCCCAACTTAAGTTAAAGATCTTTAATCCTACCCTCCCCACCCCTAGCTTTAGTATTCATATATCTTTACTATCCTCTTTGTTGCATTGGGGTGTGTATTCATGTTTCATTTCTGTGTCTCAGCCGCCGTGATGCCAAAAATAGTCTATGTCGACACTCTGGAGATATGATTTCTTTGTGATATTAAATCAAGTCTGTTTCACAAGTGGCTACAGAGATCCTCGAAAGGACCCACTGGATCTGTTGCTACGTTTTGAAGGAGTGTTTTTAGATATAGATTTTTGGCTGCACTGAAATGATTCTGTGGTCTTCAGGGTCTGATGTGAATCGTTTCTGTGCCACACAGTGGAATGAGAAATGAGCCAAGGTCTATTACCTTTCTGGGACCAGGGAGGAACACATTCTATCTGGGCTTTTGGCAAGTCTTCAGAGACGATTTTTCTTTAATAGTGACCGTATTGGCACGGGTAGAACGTGCCCCAATCAAGGCCACCTCCAGTGAGGGAGAGAAGAGTTGAGAGAGAGAAAGAGTAGAAGTTAATCACAGCTCCGCTGGTGTGTGACTGCTAGATTAGGAAAGATTAGGGGAAAGACAAGAGGAGAAAGAGGATTCCGCAGCTTAGCTGTTGGAAAGGGGGGGAAAGGAGGCATCATAACGGTCAATCCTCGAGTGCCTGGGCGCTACACGGAAAATGCGGGAAGCAGCAGTAACCAAACGCGTGCCATGGGTTGCATATCTTGGGAGGTTGAAGAGAGGAGATGCCTGGAGAATTAGATGAGACGGAAAGATTTTTATATTCACAATGGAGGTCTGTTGATTGGCTGGAAGTCAACATTTCCATTTTCCAAATTATTCCCGTTTTCCAATTTATTCCCATTTTCCAATGACGTCCCATATACGACTTATTTCGTCTCAAGTCTCGATGGAGTATGGGTGGGATTGGATTGTGATCTATCGGGTTCCGTGACATAAGGGTCAGAATACTGTCTTGTGTTGGGAACGGGTCGTCGTTGTTCCATCTGAAAACGACATGACGTCACATACACACCCCACACGACCCCCCTGCCCCTCCCGCCTCCCCTCCCCCCCTCTTTGAGAACGACAGACAGACAGAGTACGACGACGACCCAGCCCCTCCCCCCCCCACACCCCTCTGTGTGACGTCGCGGCTTACCGGGGTCAGGTCAGAGGCCAGAGGGAGTGGGGGGAGGGGGGTCATCATCGTCGTCGTAGCCAAAGGGGGGGGAGGCGTAACCGTCACACTGGGAGGGGGGGGGAAGGTTGCTCCCGCTGGCCAAGCCCCTTAGAGGGTTCCGACCCTCAATGGATCCCCCCCTTTCCCCCCCACCCCCCACCGCTGCTGCTGCTGCTGCTGCTTCCTAGGTTGACGGCTATCGATTAACACGCGTCAAACGGGGAGGGGGGGGAGGAGGAGGGGGGGTAGGAGGGGGAGAGCCCACTGTATGTGTGTGTGTGTGTGTGTGTGTGACCCCCCCCCCTCCCACACTGAGCCCGTATTTCAGTGGCTGTCAAGTTCCCTGCGACCCTGGCTCTGTCTTTCTTCATTCTGGCCCAACGTACACACGTCGAGTACTGACATTCATTCCACACACACACACACACACACACACAGATTTTCCTGCGGTGAGCGCTACGCGGCAGCCCTGCCCAGCGGCAGAATCTCTTCGCGTTAGAGAAAGCTCAATTATGGTGTGTGTGTGGGGGGGGAGAGTTACTGGGGGGCCTCCCCCCCGCACACCACGAGTGTACGACACACACACACACGCACACACACACACACACACACACACACACACACTCACTCACTCACTCACTCACTCACTCACTCACTCACTCTCTCTCTCT
>JAYMFT010223291.1:0-11315 GCA_038088735.1 Panulirus argus | reverse complement strand
ATCAGGAGTGGATGGGGGCGAGCAAGTGTAAATATGTACATGTGTATATGTGTATGTATGTATATATGTGTATGTTGGTATGTTTATATATGTACTGTGCATATGTGTGCATGTATGTATATATGTGTGTATGTGGGGGGATGGGTCTTTCTTCTTCTGGTTCCTGGCACTACCTCGCTGTCGCGGGAAACAGCGATCAAGTATAATAAATATAAATAAATAAAATATATATGAGAATGTAAGTGGGGGAAGTTTTTAAATCACAATACCAGCATATAGTCTCATAGTCCCACCTGTTCCTGCTATACATTGGCAAAGCATTAACAGGTCTTACTACGAGTCTGTGTTGATGTTGGGAATTTATAATTTTATGAATTATTTGCACTTGATGCAGATTTTCTCTGTGAAATATGAAGTGCAGTATGTAGAAAAAGAAATTGGTTAATAAATTATCTGAACTACCAGATTGCAATATCACCATATATATGTGTATACAGTGTCTGCAAAAAAACACATATTTGCAAAAGGCAATATAATCGTATAATTTTACTGATTTTTCAACTCTATTTTGGCATTGATTACCATCTGGAGACATCTTGGCATGGAAATGGCATGGTACCTTAAGTATTCTGTGGCCATATTTTGGGTTCATGGAGTCTTGATCATGTGAATGAGGTGAGGCACTTATGAGTTGTTGTTAGAATGAGCTGCCTGATTGTGGGTTCTGAGTTCCTGTTATGGCTAGAAATGTCAT
This sequence comes from Panulirus argus, assembly GCA_038088735.1. Classification (NCBI taxonomy): domain Eukaryota; kingdom Metazoa; phylum Arthropoda; class Malacostraca; order Decapoda; family Palinuridae; genus Panulirus; species Panulirus argus. The sequence goes on along the minus strand of JAYMFT010223291.1, from coordinate 10,561 downwards.
GTTTACCCACATTTTCTTGCTTCCATGTGAGAATTTGGATTTTTTTTCCATAGGAAGATGAGAGCCAGTTATCTTGAAACACAGGTGGAAGAAATACAGTTCCCAGAAGTGAAATTTCCAGAATGAAGTGGCAGCCAGGAAATGTATAGAAAGAACATCCTTCCCTCAAGATAGCCTCAGACTTAATGAAGCAGGTTACTGGTGCTTACACTGTTAGAAACATGTCTCAGCGAGCATATGTGTGATGATTTCACCCTGAGAGTATCATGTGCTTGTGCCTACTAAAAAACCTTAGCTATGTATTGCCTTTTAAAACATGTAGGACAGACAATGTTTTTTGAAGTCACTTTGTATCCTATGCTTGTAAGAAGTTTAGGACTTTTGACTGCTTTCACTTAGGCTGGAGCAGGGAAGCTACTGGACTCCTCAAGAAGTAAATTAGAAAAATTCATCTTAAGTAGGTCCATAGATTTATACCTAAGGTCTCCAAAATTTGTTTCCCTTGGGCACTCTTGATATATTACTAGCATTGTTCTTGTCATGAAAAATTCTATACAGGTAACTTAACAGAGAGCTCCTGAAGACTCATAATAATCCATATCTTCAAAGAAAGATTGAAGGAATTCTGAGACTGTCTGACATTGTCTCTAAGTGGATAGATATGTGTGGAGAACATCAATGATTATAATCCTTATGCACATTGCTAAGAGGAGGATGATGAGGAGAGGCAGATGTTTTGGGAGCAGCTAAGTAGATGTGTCAGTAGTTTTGATGCTAGAGATCGAGCATTAGTGATGGGTGATTTAAATGCACACGTGAATAGTGTGGCAGTTGAAGGTGTACTTGAAGGGCATGAGGCATTCAGTAAGATGAATGATGAATGGAAATGGTGAACAGCTTGTCGAGTTGTGTATCGAAAAAGGACTTGTGATTGGGAATACCTGGTTGAAAAAGAGGGCCAAACATAAGTATACATAGGTGAGAAAGAAAGAGGTATGCAGGAATTTGTCGGATTGCATACTAATTGATGGGCAAACAGAAGAGACCTTGGATGTGAACTTGCTGATTGGGGTAGCTGGTGGGATGGCAGATCAGTATGTGGTGGAGGCAAGGGTAAAGATTTGTAAAGATTTTTGGAGAAGAGGAAATGATATGAGTGAGAAGATGGCTTTGAAAATGAGCAAGCTTGTAAAAGAGAACTGTAAAAAAATACCAGGAGAGATTGAGAATAGAATGGCAAAAGGTGAAAGTAAACTAAGCCAAGGGAATGGATGAGGGTTGGGAGATATTTAGGGAAGCAGTGCTGGCATGTGTGGCACATGGACAGTGGGAGACAGGCAGATGAGAAAGGGTAGTGAGCAGTTGTTGACAAATTAAAGTTGCAAGTAAGAGAGAAAATGCAGTTATATGAGTGGTACTTATAGGAAAGGAGTGCAGATAATTGGGAGATGTACATGAGAAAGTGGCAGGAGGTCAAAGGGGAAGGTTTAGAGGCTGATAAATGGGCAAATGAGAGTTAGGGTTGGTAAATATCAGCATACTCCAGGGAGATGGCTATAGTGTGAGAAAAAAAAGGTATCAGTTGGTTGCATTGGTGTTTAAGAAGTGGTAACATGCAGTGATGAGGTGAAGAGGAAATGAAGTTAGTTGATGAAAGATTGTTGAGTGTGTTAGAAGTATGGGTGGCAGATGTAGGGTGTTTGGGTTGGTAAGTTATGCAAAGTGAGAGGGTCATGCAAAGAGGTTTGGTGAAGAGGGAAGAGGTGGTGAAAGCATTGCATGAGATGAAATGTGGCAAGGCAGCTGGAGTGGATGGTATTGCAGTTAAATTTCTTAAGAAAGTGGGTCACTATGTTGTTGATTGGTTAGTTAGGAATTTCATAGTGTGTATAGATCATGGTGAGATGCTTGAGGATTGACAGAATGCATGTATAGTGCCTTTGTATAAAGGCAAGGGGGATAAAGGTGAGTGTTCAAATTACAGAGGTATAAGTTTGTTAAGTGTACTTGGTAAGTTGTACAGATGAGTGGTGATTTAGAGGGATGTGGCATACACAGAGGATGAGATTGGGAAGAAACACTGTGATTTTAGGAGTGGTTGAAGATGTGTGTATCAGGTATTTACTTTAAAGAAAGTGTTTGAGAAATACTTAGTTTGTGGCATTTATGGGCCTGGAGAAAACATATGGTAGCATTGATACTCTCATGAAGGTCCAGCGAATACATGGTGTAGGAGGAAAGCCGTTAGAAGTAGTGAGGATTTTTTCGAGAGTAAGGTGTGTGTGTGAGTAGGTCTAGAGGAGGGTGAGTAAAGGTTGGTCTGCAGCATGGGTGTGTGATATCACCATGGCTGTTTAATTTGTTTATTGATAGAGTTGTGAGGGAGGTACATGCATGGGTCTTGGAGAGGGGAGCAGGTATGCAGGCTGTTTTGGGGGTAGGGGAACTTAGAAAGTGAGTCATTTGTTTGCTGATGACATGGTGCCAGTGGCAGATTTGGGTGAGAACCTGCAGAATATGATGTCTGAGTGTGGGAGAGTATGTGAAATGAGAAAGTTGGGGGTAATTGTGAATTAAATCAAGTTTATTAGGTTTCTCAGTGAAAAGAGAAATGTTATATGGAGTATGAGTTCTGATGGAGGGAACTTGGAGAAGTGGTGTCTTAGATACCTGGGAATGGATATGGCTCTATATTTCAGTTAAGGCCTGGCCTCGATGTGGACTTTTGTCCGTGAATGGAGCCCTCAACATAAAATGAAAGAAAAAGAAAAAGAATGGAACCATAGGAGCTTATGTAAGTTATAGGGTGGGTGTGGGAGTAGAGGTCTTTGGTGCAGTGAAGATTGTGTGACAAGAGAGGCTTTAAGGGCAAAGATGGGATGACTAAGAGTGTATGCATGTCAGAAGTGGAAGGAACTTGCAAAGAGGGGAAACAAGGGAGGAAGTGGAAAGATTGAGTGAAAGATGCTTTGAAGGCCCAGGACCTGAACATGGAGGAAGGTGCAAGGCATGCAAGGAATAGAGTGAATTAGAGCAATATGATTTACTAGCAATGATGTGCTGTCAGTGGGTTGAACCAGGGCATATGAAGCAGTTGGAAGAAACCATGGAAGGGTCTCTGGGGACTGGTTATGTGGTTTATTATGCTTGAGAGCTAGAGAGTGGATGTTAGTGATTGAACACATTTCTTCATCTGCTTTTGGCCCTGCCTTGCTAATGCAGGAAATGGAATACATGTATGACAGCAAAGTAGAAATATTCATCAGTCATAGATGGATTGTTATTATATTAGCTTGTTTATAAAAAGCTGAGTGAGTTTGCTTATCATAATATTCAGTGTAAGTTTTTATTAATCCTGCACCATACTACTGCATACAGATGAAGGTATTGACTGATGTGGAGGAACATAGATCTGGAGATATGGAAACAGAGAAATATAGTAAATTACTACTTAAAGAAAGGAAGGCAATGATGTACACTTACTACTTGAAGGAAGCTAGACAGTGATGTACACTTAGTACTTGAAGGAAGAGAGGCAGTGATGTACTCTGTAAGAGGCTAAACAGGTGTTACCAGACTCTGCCTGCCTCTGGTTACACTGTAAATGAAGAGTCCCTTAATCTTTTCTTCACTTCCATACTTACACCTCTACCCTTCATTATTCTATTAAGGGACCCAATGACTTTTATCCTGCACTGCTTTTTCCCTTATCTATCCTTCCATATCACCACACTTGCCCAAGACAGCTCCCAGTTACTTAAATTCCCTCACTTCTTCCAGTCTTTTTCCCCCCATATCAATGACACAATTCATTTTTTTCCCTCCCCTTACACGTATCATAAAACACACAACCTTCTGCAACTCCTCTTCACTCTCTGCACACAACACAGCATCATCCATAAACAGGCTTGCCACTAGCCACCATATCTTACTGCCTGCTCCATCTCTTCACCCCTTTCCCCTAGTTTAGCTTTCATCTCTCTTATCACTCCATCTATATTTATATTAAGAAACCATGGTAACATCACACAGCCTTGCCTCATGCCTACATGTATCCTAAAACTTTTGCTCAGCTCTCCATCCACTCTTACACATGCATTTGCTCCTCTATAGAAGGCTTTTACACCATCCAACAGTTGACCCCCTATACCATATGTCCTTAACACGTCCCATAAAGCATTCCGCTCAACTCAGTTGTACGCTTTCTCCTGATCCAAAAAAGCTGCATACAAATTCTTACCTTTCACTAAATACTTTTCCACGGTCATCTTTATTACAAAAATTTGGTCCACACATCCCCAAGCTTTTCTAAAACCCCCATGCTCTTCACTTATTCTGCGTTCAGTCACTTCCAGCACTCTGTCAATTAAAATTCTTGCATACACTTATCCTGGTATACTTAAAAAACTTATTCCCCTATTATTGCTACATACATCCTTAGCACCTTTTCCTTTGAATAAAGGAACAATAATAGCTTTCACCCAGTCCTCAGGCACAACCATCTGTTTCCAGGCTAAATTACGTATAAGATGCATCCACCATATCACACTTTCTCCTCCATACTTTAGCATTTCATCCATAATCCCATACACTCTAGGTGCCTTTCCTACCTTCAGCTTCATTATTGCTCTTCTTATCTTCTTTGCTAAAGGCCTCTACACTTGTATCCTCTTCCTTCCCTCTTCCATATCCATGCATGTAGCAACGGCTGCCTTCCCTTCTCCCACATTCATCAGTTCAAAATACTCTTTCCATCTTCCTTTCACTTCCTTTTGATTTGGCAATTTCCCTTCCTTACTTCTCACATCAACATTTCCACTCTTACATCCATCTCTTTCTTTTTTCACCTCCTTCCAGTATTGTTTCTTGTTATCCTGAAACTTTTCACTTTACTTTCTTCCAAAATCTTCATCTTCTCTTTCTTTGCTTTCCTCTATCAGCTTCTTAACATTCCACTTATATATTGAATTTTTTGCCAGGAGGTATTTAGCACTCTCAGAAATTTTGTAACATGGATAGAGCAAGCTTTGCGCAGTGGCATTATCGTAACCAGTGAGGTAGGAGGTGCTGCTATTATAAAAAATAAAAATGAAGCTTAAAGTTGTAAAGTTTCAGTACCTCAAGGGGACACTCTAGTTTTCCTAGAGTATCCAAGTCTTACCCTGCCTTCTTGTGGTCACCTCGTCAATACACCCCTAGGGGTGGAACTTAAGGGGGAGGCATCGCCCAACTCCATCAGGGCAGTCCTTTTAAATTTGGACAAACACCTGAGGTGTACTGTGACTTTCTATTTTTTGACAATTTTCGTACTTTGCTGCCTCAGGAAACACAGCACTGGAGTTGCCCTCTGCCAATGACCTGTTAAGGGTGAGGCACAAGAGGCTAAGAAGCAGCCCTGGAGTCTACCAGTTATACCGAGGATTAAAAGAGATGAACAACTGAGGGTGATGGTGCTGAATGTGACTGGGATGACTAATGAGAGTAAAAGGAGGGGCTTGTGGAGAGGTTAAAAGTTGTAGCTTGGATGTGCTGGGGACTGGGGAAACCCATATCCTTGGGCGGGATGTGTGGAGTGAAAATCAAAATGATGAATGCCAGTTATGGGAGGGCATGGAAGGAGGTGTGATATGGAAGGGAGTGTGTGAAAATTATCAGGGAAGAGGGAAAGAAGGATGTGCAATTCTGCTATCACCAAGAGTGTGGGAGGATGTTACAGAACATGGATGGAATGTATCTGGAATATTGTGGGTGAAAGGAAAGATTGGGACGGGGAAGTATGCATGGGTATTGGTATATGTGCCTGTGAATAAGAAGACTGTATGAGGTAAGGATGAAATGAAGTTTTTTGTAGAAATTTGAATGACTGTATAAACGGAATTGAGAATGAGAGAAACATGGTTGTATTGGGTGATATGAATGTGAAAGTAGGATGTGATGAAATTGTTAAGATAGTTGGTAAATGAGGAGTCCCTGATTGGTTAGTTGGTTGTTTGGGCTGTAGGCCTATCAACTGCCAGGGTCATTAAGGCTGTCAACATCAAGCTACATCCACCAGCCAAAAAATCTTTAACACCTTCTTCAGGTGTTAAAGATAAATCTAAGACCACATACTCTCTCACTATGCATGTGGCTCATGTGCCTGGAGTAAATGGGAATGGAAGTTATCTTGCAGATATTTGTGCTGAGAAGGGTTAATTCCTTGCAAACACATTTTTTCAGCACAAGATGATCCACACATATATATGACACACCTTTTTTCAGCACAAGATGATCCACAGATATATATGACCGAGGAATGATGGAAAAGAAGAACAAAATGCTTTGATTGACTATGTGGCAGTGGGTGGAAGATTGGGAAAGGCCATGCTAGATGTTAAAGTTGTGAGAGGGTTTTTTGGAGACTGACCATTCACAGTTCTTGTGGGGATGAGGGTCAGGGAGAAGTGGGGGTATGGTGTAAGGAAGAGTGGAGAGGTAAAAGTGTTGGCAAGCAAGAAGATGAATCAGAAGATATGCAGGGAGGAGTATGAAGGGAAGGTAACTGAGAGCATAGATGGAAGTGCAGTGAATGTAGGGGTGCTGTCATGTGTGAATGAGATGTTTAGAATGTTTAGAGAAAGACTGTTAAAGGTTGTAGAATTAGTAGTTGGATAGAAGGTAGTGAGATACAGGAATAAAAATGGCAGTGCATGGTGGACAGAAGAGATTGGAAATGCTGTGGAAGAGAAGAAAAAGGCATATGATAGATTGCTCAATAGGAATATACTAGTGGAAGTTCAGCAAAGGAGGAGGGAAGAATATGAAATATGTAAGTGGAATGTTAAGATGGTAATAGAGGAAAGCAAAGGAGTAGATGAAGATTTTGAAAGAGAGTTAAGTGAAAAGTTTCATGATTATAAGAAACTATACTGGAAGGAGGTGAAAAAGGAAAGAGGTGGATGTAAGAGTGGAAATGTTAATGTGAGAAGTAAGGAAGGGGAGTGCTGAATCAAAAGGAGGAAGTGAGAGGAAGATGGAAAGAGTATTTTGAAGAACTGATGAATGAGGGAAAAGGGGAGGCTTCAGTTGTTACATGCATGGGTATGGAGGAAAGAAGGAAGAGGATACAAGTGCAAGGGCCTATAGCAAAATGGGAGGTAAGAAGGGCAATAATGAGCCTGAAGGTAGGAAAGGCTCCTGGAGTGGATGGGATTATGGCTGAGATGCTGAAGTATGGAGGAGAAAGTGTGATAGAGTGGATGCATCTGATATGTAATTTAGCATGGAAAGAGAAGGTTTTGCCTGAGGATTGGGTGGAAGCTATTATTGTTCTTTTATTCAAAGGAAAAGGTGCTGAGGATGTATGTAGCAGTTATAGGGGAATGAGTCTATTAAGTATACTAGGGAAAGTGTATGCAAGAATGTTAATTGATAGAGTGCTGGAAGTGACTGAATACAGAATAAGTGAAGAGCAAAGGAGTTTTAGGAAAGGTAGGGATATGTGGATCAGACTTTTGTTGTAAAGATGACCATGGAAAAGAATTTAGTGAAAGTTAAGAAGCTGTATGCAGCTTTTATGGATCTGGAGAAAGAACATGACAGAGTCAAGTATAATTCTTTGTGGAATGTGTCAAGGATATATGGGGTAGGGGGATAACTGTTGGATGATGTGAAAGCCTTCTAAAGAGGAGCAAACTTCTAAAGAGGAGCAAATGCATTTGTTAGAGTGGATCGAGAGTTGAGCAAAAGTCATCATGGCCTTTTGATATATGTATGGATGGAGTAATGAGAGAGATGAAAGCAAAACTAGGAAAAAGGGGTGCTGAGATGGAGTGTGGTGGTGAGATATGGTGGATAGCTGCAAGCTTGTTTGTAGATGATGCTGTGTAGTTTGCTGAGAGTGAAGAGGAGTTGCAGTCGGTTGAAAGTTTGTTTTACGATATGTGTAGGCTTAGGCAGTTGAAGGTAAATTCAAGTAAAAGTAAAGTAATGGTGTTTGAAAGGAAACAGAGTGAAAGTATAGATTTTGTAAAACCATATAGAGTGAAAGAAATGTACAAAATTGTGCTGTGGATATGGGGGGTAAAAGACTGGAAGAAGTGAGAGAATTTAAGTTTCTGGGAGCTCTCTTGGGTAAGTGTAGTAATATTCAAGGAGAGATAAGGGAGAGAACAGTACAGGGTAGAAGAGTCACTGGATTCCTTGATAGAATAATGAAGGGTAGAGGTGCAAGTAAGGAAGTGCAGAGAGGATTAGGGGACAGCATAGTCCTCCCAACCCTGAACTATGCAGCCGAAACTAGGACGTGGAATGAGGCACAGAGGTCAAGAATCCAGGATGTGGAAATGAGCTATTTGAGAAGAGCATGTGATGTGACTAGATGGAATGAAGAAATGAAGGGGTGTATGAGAGATGTAGTATGGCAAGGAATGCAAATGGAGTGAATTGTGGAGTGGTAGAATGCGTGAATCGTAATACTTTGAGGTGGTTTGGGTATTTGGAAAGAATGCAAGTCTGGGAGTTTACAAAGAGAGTGTACGATTGTACAATTGAGGGGGTTGGTGTGAGTGGAAGACCATCCTGTGACATGAGCAAATAGGGTGGAGGAATACTAGAGGGAGAGAAACAGAGGAAGAATACGTGGAATGGTGTATGCGAAGGAGGCATGTAAGGACAGGGATGAGTGGAGACTCTTTTGCTGTGGCCATCCTTTGATGGGAGGTCCCGGAGGGAACGGGCGTCAGAAATATAGATAGATAGATAAATAATCCTTAAAAAAAATCCGGGGAATCACTCAAAATTTTCTCTTTATATAAGCTCGCACTCTCACTTGTCACTTCCTTTACTTCACAATCTCCTCTCATATGTGGATTATCATTAACCAAATTCTTAAATAAACTTTAGCTTCGGTCCATCAACAATGCCGAAGACTGAAGAGACATTTTCTTTGACAAAATATAACCTAATCTTAATATGTACTCCACTTCTTTCACAATTAAGAACTGTTGTACCCACAGCATAATGACATTTTTATCAAACATTTGCAATTTCACAGCATCTGTTACTCTAGTAACTCCTACTGTACCACCAACACGTGTTGGTCCTTCATTGAGATTTCATTGTAAGTTGCACCAGAATCAGTTTGAAAATGTATAGGTCTTATTTTACCATATTTTTTTCATATTGCTTTTTACATTTTGGCTCACTAATACTTCCTACCAGTTCCTTTTGTACACTGACACTTTCATTTTCATCCTGCCTATCTGAATCATAATCATCTACACTTTTGACCATATTGTGGAGTTTATATGATTTACACTGCTTGGCAATATGATCGACTTTACCACACACGGCACAAGTCTTGGCAAATGCTGGACACATCCTTAACTTGTGGTCAAACCCACAAAATCTGCACTCCTTTACCTCAGTCTGGTGTGTCCGTTTGCTGTGTACCTGCTTCTTGAAATTTCTCTCGTCATTTGTTATACTCTAGATTTCATCATCATTTCTTACACTTTTGATTTTATCGTCAGACGCTGTGGTCACCTGCTTCTTCTGGTTTACTCTCATTTCATTTTTTTTTCCACAAAATTCAGTGATTTATCGAAAGTCATGGATTTATGATCCATTTGTGCATGATCCAATAATTTTTCTCTTGCCTTATCATAAAGATTGAGGATGAACTGATCCCTTATCATTTCTTCTGTGTCGTGATATTTGCAGGATTTTGCCAGGATCCTCAGCTGTGTGATGAACTGGTCACATGTCTCACTGCAGTCTTGTTTCTTGTTCAAGAATTTGTATCTCTCAATGTTGGTACTTGGCTTGCAATCCTCGCCAAATTTCTCAAGCACTTTGTCAATTTCGTGCTTATCTTTAGGATCACTCCAACTGAATGAGTTATACTTCACTGCAGTTTCCCTAACTACATGTAAGATTGCAGCTACTCTCATGACTTTCTCACTTCCAAAGCCCACTGTTATTTCATAATTCTCCCAAAACTCCTTGAACCTTTTCCATTTGGCTGCAATATCAGTACCAGTACTCAAATCTAATGGTGGTGGGGGTTGCAGATTCCGAGCCATGTTGCCTCCAAATATAACTGTAAGCTAGACATGACTTTCAGAACATCCAGTACTGTGCCTTTGATCAGCTGCTTGTAACCTGTAGACTTCAGTCACCTTGGCTGGCCCTAGATCCCAGACTCTTGCTTTTTCTGGGATCCCACTCCCGACACCATGTTTCAAGGGTTGGCCTTAGTAAAAAACAGTACTGGGCTTCCTATTGTATATCTGATAACAGCTGTGGAGCTACACTCAAAGAGTATCTAACCACCTTCTGGAAGTCAGTCTTTGAACCTTTAAACTTTAGGCGCTCAGTTGTCTCTGTCCTCTGTGTTATTGTCCGATGTCTCCAAGGAGTTTATAAAACAAAATAGCATCGACATAATAAGTATACTCCTTTACCTAAAATTTTCAAATACCATAAAAGCTATTTACATTAACAGTTAATAACATGCCCAATATATATATATATATATATATATATATATATATATATATATATATATATATATATATAT
>JAYMFT010223280.1:0-11315 GCA_038088735.1 Panulirus argus | reverse complement strand
TTAGACTTGCTCGCCCCCATCCACTCCTGATGCCACCCCGCCCCCCGGGGAAATAGCCATTTCCCGCATTAGCGAGGTAGCGTCAAGAACAGAGGACTGAGCCTTAGAGGCAAAATCCTTACTTGGCCCCCTTCTCTGTTCCTTTTTTTTTTTTTTTTGGAAAAGTAAAAACAGGAGGGGAGGATATTTTTTTCACAGCTTGAATTCATGTAGAGACTTCAATTGTTCTTTATAAATTTTGATTTAAAATGAATTTTAGATAGATGTTTCAGGATCATTTTGTAAAGAATAATGTGATATCTGTCTCAAAATGTATTGCATCAGAAAACATATAAACATATCTGATACCAATGTGACATGCACAGAAACTTCCTAGGTCCTGAGTGGGTGGGAAGGTCACCTAGCTTGTAACCCTGAGAGTGTAAAGACTGATTGTAGATGAAATAGATAGCATTTAATGAAATCATTCTATGAATTTGTATCTGCTTAGGTGACTAAGTACAGAATGTTATATGTTGAAAAAATATAACACCATAAATCTCGTGTCACCTAGAAATTTCTTCTTTTAAAGTGGAGGAGGGTGGGGGAGGCAGAAGCCTCTTCTGGCCCTTCCTGTCCTGCTGCCTTTGCAAAACCATACTGTTGTTATAAGTATAGGCAGGGGTTGGTGACAGAAGTGTTAGATTACCTTGTTGAGGAGGAATCCTCTGTTAGAAATGGCACTGTTTTGCTCTCATGAGCTTCATGCTTGATGTCAAACCACACTGGAATAACAGGTCATATATCCTGATATTGTGGGGAAAGAGGCTAAAGAGGGGAAGAGGAAGACTAATGCAGGGTAGGGATAGGTGATGTTATATATTTGCAGAATCGAGGACAGGTTTTAAAGTTTATTAATACTTAGCAACATATTTGTGAAGGGATTTGCTGTGCTAAACATATTATTGTTTTACTCTGTTGTACCTACACATTGTATAACTGCTGCTTCTAAACACTTTCTTTTATCTCGTTCTTTGACCATTAGCCTAGAATTGTGTGATTCTGTGACAATTAGCCCAGGACTTTTCCAGTCCGTAAAATGGTTTGCTAGTCATGGTGAAATATGCACCTCTTGTTCCTGTTGTGTGTTCATCAGTCATATCTGTGTTCACATACTCTTGTATTCATGTCCCAAGCTGTGTTTGCTAAATATATTTTGCTGCAGTCATCAAAGGGGGTAATGTACATTTTGACATTGTATTTTCAATCACTGCATCTGTCTTTGGAGGTGGTTTTCCTTGGTCGTTGTGCTTGTTTGGGAACTACCTCTGCGTTGCACTTGAGAGTGTGTGAGAGGCTGGTGGGATTCCTGGAGTCATAAAGAATGGTGCACATTTGTGAGAAAAGTCACACTTCCAAAGGAGACACTGCTACCATTCTTTCATGCACAGTTAAGAAAAGCAACAAAGAGATAGTCTGCCAAACAAGCAGACTAATTAAAGAAATCAACAGAAAAGCCACATGAAGTGTAGACAGTATTGCAGATGTCTATGTATTGTCTCTTGTTGTGGATGCAGCAGTATTTACTTTGGAAAGACATCTTGGGATATGAATATGAGAGTAGGCAAAGGTGACCACTGATATGCATGGTGAACAAACAGAAGGAAGAACGCATTTGTAGTTCAGTCTGACCAGCACAACTACCATAAGGACTTTAAAAGATCCAAGGCTAATTATTAAAGAATCTAGTTTTTAAAGAACCAGATGGAGTTAAGAGAAAGTGTTTGGATGAAGCAGGTATACAAAGTGTAGATACAACATCAAAACAATGTTATGTTTAGCATAGCATCTTCCATCATGATTCTGTTGCTAAATGTAAACAAATTGTTAAAGCTGTCCTCACTTTCACACGTACCTCCTCCTCCTCCATCATCATGCCCTCCGCTCCCCTTTTCCTTACCACTGGCCTCACTTACCCTTACCCTGCAATGGTCTTCCACTCCTCCTCTTTCTCTTCTCTCCCACTGAGTTGAGGTATTTGAACTGCTGTTCTGGTTGAGGTCTGTCAGTGGCATGACAAAGCTTGTGACAGTGAAATATTGCCATTTATTATAAAGGACATTTCAGCAAAGATGCTTTTTATACTATTGCTTGTTATGTAGATATGTAGATGATTTGCTGATACTAGCATTTAGACAGTTATGACAATTTTAGGGCACAGATTTGGAGTTTGGAGGAAGTGAAGAGAAAAATAGGGGAGGGGTCACTGGGATAGCAAAGAAGTGGAGAAAATGAACTAACGAGTGTATTTTAGTAAGGAAGGTGGAACTTGATATGACAGTTGGTTAGAGGTAAGGTGAATGACATTGATGGAATGCTTGTATAAGAATATGTTGATGGAGGAATTTGAGGAAATTTATTGAGATAATTTTGTATGAAAGAGCTTTTTCCTGAGTCACTGTTGTATACACAAAAAAGGGATCTTATTCTTTAGATTGTTAAATGCAGGTGCAGTGTTATTAGTAATATACTATGGTATTTTCAGGTCCTCCTCCACATGGGGGCCCTCCACCACATGCTCCTCCCCCACATGGAGGAGGTCCTCCAGCCCCACATGTCAACCCAGCCTTCTTTCCTCCACACAGTGCACCACCTCCTGGTGCAGCTGCACCTCCTGCTCACTATGCACCACCACCTCCAGCTCATCAGGTAAGCAGTTCTTTTTTTTTTCTCCCCCCAAGGCTCCAGTCATAGAAAAAAGTCCACATCAAGGCCAGGCCCCAGTTGAAATATAGAAAGAATTAAGGAACTGAAAAAGAAAAGACTGGGGAAGGTATTTAAGAATTTTTGAGAAAGTGAAAGACCTGTCTTTTGAAATGTGCCACATCATAGGTATTGGGAAAGACATGAGATGGCAGAGAGTTCCAAAGCTTCGAGTTGTAGGGAAACAAGCAGTTATCAAAACAGCACACCTTTGAGTTGCCAGTGGCCACACAATAATCATGTGACACAGCAGCTTGCCGAGTGTTGCATGGTTTAGCTAGTGGTGGGGGAACACAAGTAGCCCTTGAGAGTAAGAATCAAAGTAATACCTATGGAAGAGGGAAAGCGAACCAACATTGCAGCATAGAACAAAGGGGTCAAGTTTGGAAGTTAGCCTAAGACAGTTTATAAGTCGGACCGCTTTTGACTCAACTCTGTCAACCAAGGATACAAAGCTACAACCACCCCAAATGTGAGAGCAGTACTCCATACAAGGACGAATCAATCCCTTGTATAAATGGAGCATCTGTTCAGAAGAGAAGAAGTTACAACATCAAGACAGGACACCCAGTTTCTTAGGGGCAGACTTAGCTCTTCCCATAATGTGGGGTTTCCAAGAAAAAGTGGATGTTACAGTAATACCAAGTATGTTAATTGAGTCAAGAGGTGGAATTACAGAACCGTCAAAGGAGAGACAAGAGTTATGAAGAGTTTTTGATAGAGAGATGGGTAGAAATTGGATCTTGGAGGCAGTTTACCCAACTGAGCTATCCTGTCTGAGTTTACTGAGGAAGCTGTGTCAAGATGAGATGTAGATCGAGTGAGAGAAGAGGGTGCAAAATTGAAGGATATGGATGAATGCAGTGTTGAGTCGTCAGCATATGAGTGCATTGGATTGTTTGTGGAGGTGAGGAAATCGTTGAAAAAAGGAGAAAAAATGTAGAAAATAGGACAGAATCTTGAGGAACACTGCTGTTGATGGAGAAAAGGGGGAAGGCTGATTCATCAGCAACCACAGAGATAGATTGGCTGGAGAGGAAGCTAGAAATGAAGGAGCAAAGTGGGGGAGGGAAGCTGAAAGAGGGGAGCTTAGAGATGAGACCCCAGTGCCACACCCTTGTCCAAAGCCTTAGATATGTCAAGGGCAACTACACATGACTCCGCAAAATCTTTCAGGGATGATGACCAGCCATTACTAAGATAGGAAAGAATATCACCAGTGGATCTCGCTTTACGGAAGTCATACTGGTGATCAGAGAGAAGACTGTGATTTTCCAAGTGTTTAAGGATATGGGAGTTGAGGAGGGATTGAAAGACTTTGGAAGTGGTAGATGTCAGAGCAACAGGACAATAGTTAGACAGGTCAGAATGGTTAACCTTTTCAAGGATGGGATTCATCAAAGCATGTTTCCAAGGAGAAGTAAAAGTTTTGGTTTTTAAACAGAAACGGAACAGACAAGCAAGCACAAGTGCAAGTTCAGAAGGACACTTTTTCAGTACATGGGGATGGATGCCATCAGGACCATAAGCTTTGTGTGTGTCCCGAGAAGGAAGTGCTTTTTGGACAGTCTGAAAAGAGATTTTGGGAAGAGCTGTAGGAATAGTAAGAGGAGTATCAGGGGGTGAAGGAATGTTAGAGTCATCTAAGGTGGAGTTAGAGGAGAAACGGTAACCAAAGTGAGTTGCTTTGTCAATGGGAGAGACAGCTATAGTACCGTCAGAGCGATAAGTGAAGGGAAGGTAGAGCAACAGAAGTTGTTAAGGATGCCCTTAGCTAAAAACCAAAAAGACCTATCAATGGATGACGAGGAGAGGTTATCACACTTCCTTTGAATAAAGGAACGCTTTTTTCTCACGGACAATGCGCTTGTAGCGATTATGGGCAGTGATAAAAGCTGAATGGAAGCCAGAGGAAGGAGAGTTTTTCCAAGAAAAGCTGAATGGAAGCCAAAGGAAGGAGAGTTTTTCCAAGCCTGATATGCCTGATCCCTTGCCTGAATGGCCTCAGAACAGGAACACTTGAACCATGCATTGGATGAAGAGGTCCTCTTGGAGGAAGAGGTGATAAATGCTTCCATTTCCATGAGAATAACCTCTGCTATGTATTTGGCGGAGACAGAAGCATCACCACATAAGACAGTAATTTACCCAAGGAAAGTCAGAAAAGAAGTTATGTAAGTTGTTTCAATCAGCTTTGTTGAGGTGCCAGTATTTATGCTTAGAAGGGGCCTTAAATAAAGATAAAAGGAAAAGGCTGGATGTGTTAGAAATGAAATGTTCAAAGTAGAGATAAAAGGAAGAGGCTGGATGTGTTGGAAATGAAATGTTTGAGGATCCTTTGATTTTCTTTTAAAGTGACTGACAGAGCACGAGTAAAACATGCCTCAATCAAAAGCCATCTTAGATTAAAGTAATAAAGTGTGAGAGAAAAGAGATGTAATTCAGGGTCCCACACGTTGAAAGGTTAAAGGAAGATGTAAAGATGAAAGGAGGAAGAGAATTCCATAGCTCGGCAGTTCGAGGAAAGAAGGAGGTATCATAGAGGTCATTCCTGGAGGTGTTCATATACCTCCACATTGTGACAGTAAGTTCTGTAAAATTGCTGACTACTGGTAATGTGAAGCTGGTAGAATTTGGGGGTGGGAACACATACAGACAGTTCACAAGGATAGTGGCACAAAGAAGCACAAAGAAGCAACATTGTGGCTTGTACAAATGGACATTTGAAGAGAGATGATGCCAAGAGAATTAATTTAAGTGAAGGCTTTTGAGTCCACTCCCATTAATAGAGTTGAAGGAAGGATCACCCTGGATGTGTGAGCAGTACTTGATACTAGGACAAATAAAACCTGCATAAGTTTGGAGTTGCAACTCTTCAGAAGAATTATTATGGCACCTACACAACATCCCCAGCTTTTGGGAAGCACACTTTGTGATACTGATTGTGTGGGGTTTTCAGGACAGAGTGGAGGATATGATTATGCCCATATTTATGTTATTATGGGTTTGGATTGTGGTGTTTAGAAATTGAATATAAGGAAAAGAGTGACTTTTATGAAGAGAAACAGGGAGAAATTGCATTTTAGCATTAACATTTGATTTAGTAATTTCCCTAGGAGCAATATCTTTGAAAGAGTCCTGGTGTTAATTAAGGCCTTTATGAAGTCTACTGTAGCCCAAGGCTGCACTGCTTCCAGCAGCAGGGAAATGGAGATTCCTTTAGAGTGAGATGTGGGTTTGGTTATTTTTCTGAAAAGATATCTCATGATGAGTGGTATTTTCAGGTTAAGTACTGTGGATTTATCTCATAATTTAAGTATATTCTTCCAGTAATGTAAACTATCTCTTCTTGTAGCACTTTATTCAAGTAATGTAAACCATCTCTTCTTGTAGCATGGTGGGTATGGTGCAGGTGACCACCGAATAGAAGGCCCACCGCCTCTCTCCGAGGCTGAATTTGAAGACATTATGAACCGTAATCGCACAGTATCTAGTTCAGCAATTGCTAGGGCTGTTGCAGATGCTTCTTCTGGTGAGTATTCAGCTGTGTTGTGATTTGTTACTTATTGTTTGGTAATGCTGCTGACTTTGTATAGCCTTATAAGGACAATCTTCTTGTACTAGTTCACTGCATATCTCTGCTTATTAAAATCAGACTTCCAGACTTGAAACAAAGCAGTTAGATTTTCTTTCTCTGACAAAAATTCCCTCTTCTCTGCTTGGTAATATTTGTTCTCTTGTGTTTATTTATTCAAACTATGAGTTTTTCATTTTAATAAACATAGCTCTCTTTGAACTCTGTTTCACAAGATTCATATCATGCATTTCATATGATTCATTTACCCTACTTCTAGGCTTGAATTTCAGGATTTTGTACCAATAATTTTATGGTACTTTACACAAGCCATAGAGTGATTATGATAAAGTAAATTTCACTTTCTTCAGCTTGTACTAGTTACTTCATGACCTCATATTAAGGCTCTGCTTTTGCACTGTAGATTAATGTGTATTACATTTTAATAGAAAATTCAAGGGAAAGTAATAAGCAGTTTTTAAAGGAGGTGAATCTATCTGTCTATCTATCTATATCTCTGACACCTGTTGAATTGATGAGAAAAGTGAAGGCATGACTTAACGGTACCCCATCATGATTAATGAAATAATAGGATTTTTGCATTACTTTGTCAAGCCATCACTTCTTTGTTAATCTGAATGTGTTATAAAATCTAAAATTCATAAAGGTACATTTTCTGTTTTATACAGTTATTTTTGTATTTGTTGAGATATGTGTACTTGCAATAACTCTATATTTCATGTAATACAGATGGTTTCCACTTTACGAAAGACTTGACATATGGAAATCTGACCACACAAATTCTCCCCAAACTCAAATACAGTATTTTTGAGACATGGAAAAATTTGCATTAATAAAGGAAAAGCTAAGAAGTGTGTGCGGAGGAATATGGCAGAGGGATGCATTAAGCAAGCAGCCTGTTTCCCAAGGCATGCATTTTTACTTAAACAATGACATAACTACAGTGGTTTCATGTGCATTACTGCCACATTGTGCCAGAACTTTCATTGACTTATAGTGTAAATATCATGTTGAATGGAAAGTGACCAAGTGATGATCGGGGTGGAGGACCTCCTTGTAAATTTAAAGTGATTGATATAGAGATGAAAATGAAAATTGTAAAGAAGCACAAAGGCAGGCAAACACTCTCATATATTTCACATGAGCTCAGGCTGGCTACCTCAACAGAGGACACAATTTTTAAGGACTGTGAGTGCATTAAAAAACACACAAAAGGCTTGGTACCTTTAAGATCAACTGTCGTAACCAAGAAGCGAGTTGAACCTATCTGTGAGATGGAGAAATTGCTAACTTTGTGGATGTAAGATCAGATTCAATGTCATGTACCACTAAGTCTTGTGTGATATAAGCAAAGGCTTGAAGTCCCTTTGGAGATATTAAAGGAAAAATCCTGGCTTAGAATTTGTGGTTAATCATCAGTGGTACATTAGATTTAAGGCTCATGCTAATTTTCATAATTTTAAAGTGAGTGGTGAGTCTGAGCATGACTATGGTTAAGGTAAACGGATGTTTTATAGTTTAATAATATCTTTCTTGTTTGTTTTTTACTGGTAGCAATCTCTTTCCCATATTTTTATTGCTCAGTGTGGTGGTGTTTTAAGTTTTGATGGTGTTGCAGTCTGGAGGTTGGGTTGTTGAAATTATGGTGAGCATGTATAGTACAACTTATGACAGCAATAGAAAACAGGTGCATGTGCAGTGTTGTACCAGAGAAAATGAACTAGTAAATGGGAAGAGGAGTTCAACTATTCTGGGAGATGGGATTTTAGGTGAAATTAGGTGGTTTTCAACTTGCCTAAATTTCGACTTACATACTGTTATTGGGACTGTAATCCATGCATAAGTCAAGGAGCACCTGTATTTCTAAAATATTAATATTTCAAACATGATAATTAGTTTGCTGATTTTTTTATCTGTGTATGTCTCTAAACTGCATTGAAAGAATTGATGATTTTTGGAACATTGAAAAAAAGAAAAAATGGGTAAGAGAAAGGGGCTAAATCTAAAGCAATAGCTGGAAGCATTGTTAAGAGACATCAAACGCAAATATATGTGAGGAAGCTAGAATGGTTATTTAATGCAATACTTGGAGAAATGAGAAATTACATGAAGAGACCACAATAACATTCAAAAGAAGTCTTGACTCATGGTTGAGTGCGGTACCTGGTGAGCCCTGAATAGACATCTGCAGCGATGGAGTAGTTTCCCCCCAAAGAAGACAGCATTATACACTAAGAAAAGAAGACAGCATTATACACTAAGCAAGATATAGGATGAGTGTAGGGGTGGTGGAAAAGGGAAACAACACTCAACAAACATGATGTGCAATGAGTGCTGTGTGCTTGCCCTGCCATCATGGGAAAGTCTCATGGTAGGTTCTTGTTGGTAGGTTAGGTTGCAGATGTACCCATCTTCCCATAACTTTGCATCTACCTCCTTCACCACCCCTTCTGTCAAGAGATTAAACAGCCTTGGTGACATCACACACCCCTACCATAGACCGACCTTCATCCTGAACCACTCACCCTCCTCTCTTCCTGCTCACACATGTACCTTACTCTTATGATATGAACTCCTCAGTGCCTCTGATAGCTTTTCTAACGCACTGTATATTTACAACAATTTCCACAAGGCTTCTCTATCAGCCTTACCTAATGTTTTATCCAGATCCTTAAATGCCACCAACAAATCTTTTTGTTTCTCTAAGTCTTTCACACACAAATCTTCAAAGCGAACTCCTGATCCACCTATCCCTTACCACTCCTGAAACCACATTGTTTTTCCCCAGTCTGATGTTGTGTGCAAGCCACCACCCTCTCAATCACCACTTTCCCATACATCTCTCATTTGAACATTCTCCTTTGGCTTCCATGCCCTTATACAGTGGCATTATACATGAATTTTGCTGATCATAAGGCACCTCACCATGATCCATACATACATCAAAAATCTTAACTACCTGTCAGCAACACAGCCACCCCACACATTAGAATTGGTAGGAGGAAAGGACTGTAGGGAGTTTTGGCTTTGACATGCTTCCTTTTTCTAGTGATCATCATCATCGGAATATAGTTCATTTCCTTCATTTGGTTTATCTTAAAGGAAGCAAAAGATTTCAAAGTAAATGCAGCATATATTTCTGTAATGAATACTAGGTTTGAATCTAAATACCATATAGTGGGATGCTCAGTTACGTTAAATGATTTTTTAATTCGGTATTTTGTTTTGCAGGTGAATATGCAAGTGCAATAGAAACCCTTGTGACTGCCATTTCACTTATTAAGCAATCAAAGGTAGCTCATGATGACCGTTGCAAGATTCTTACAAGCTCTCTGCAGGTAAGTAATACTGACTTTTTTTTTGTATTTATAAAGGGCTTTTTGTACACAGCATATTGTTTTTTTTTTTTATTTCTCTCTTAACTCTTAATTGGGAAGGTGAATATGTGTAAAAGGAAGAAAAATACAGTAATCCCTCAATTTAACAGACTAATGGGGGAAGGGAGTGTTTGTCAATGCCGAAAGTCCGTCAAATTGAATGTAAAAATTTTTTGATACAATATACAGTATGAATATTCCATGAAATCTGGTGATGTGGTGGCGTGAGAGAAACACAGATTGAGTGGGAAACACTATATTGATTCTGATTTTTCGAGAGAGTCTTGATCACAGAATGAGTATAGAAGAACAGGACTCCAGCTTACATATGTGTTGTCGTCGGCCTTCACTCCCCTGTGTACCAGGTGTGACCTCCCGAATGGTTGCACCCGTCATTTGACCTTGCCACCTCTGCCATATTCAACCTGGCCACCCCTGCCGTGACTGACCTCATCATCTCCGTCAAGCCTGATCTCGCTGCCGCTCTTGCAAGGCACACAAATCCCTCCCGGTGATTCGTGTTTTCTTTTGTTGCTATGTATGGCACCCTAATCATTTTTCTTACTTTCCTCAAACTACCCTTGCTTAGTATTTTCATCCCACTCCAGTTCGGCTGGTATCCTTTTTCCTCTGCATGCACCACCAGTGAGTTAGTAGTTCTGGAAAGAAGGGGAGAGGATTGGAAAAGAAACAGGCAGAACACAGGAATGACATCAGGGCACACAGAACCTTTAATTCTTTGGTGGTGCATGCAGAGGAAAAAGGGCACCTGCCAAACTGGAGTAGGATGAAAATACTAAGCAAGGGCAGTTCAAGAAAGTAATAAAAACAATTGAGGCGGCTTACATAACGACAAGAGAAAACACGAATCACCGGGAGGGCTTTGTGTGCCTTGCGAGAGGGGCTGTGAGACAGATCACAGCAGCAGAGGCAGTGAGATTAAGCTTGATAGAGATGACGAGGTCAGTCATGGCAGGGATGGCCAGATGGAACATGGCAGAGGTGGCCAGTTGGAACATGGCAGAGGCGGCAAGGTCAGACGCTGGGTGCAGCCATTTGGGAGGTCACACCAGGTACCAGGGGATGTTAAGGCCGATGATGACACATATATAAGCTGGAGTCCTGTTCTTCTGTACTCATTCTGTGATCAAGACTCTGTCAAAACATTAGAATCAGTATAGTGTTTTCAACCCAATCTGTGTTTCTCTCACCCCACCACAATATACAATATACAGTTTGCACGGTTTCTTTTAACTCATCTATCACTTGATGCCATTTTGAATTGTAAGAATTGCAAAATTATTCAGTAAATAAAGTCACAATTCACTGTACACAACCTGACTGTATGATAGCTTGAGGCAGACTGAGACCGAAGCAAAGCGAGTATACCCCACACTACCAGAAACAAGTGCGATATGAAATGTACATGGTGTAGTGTTTGAGATTTTTTAATTTCTTCTGTTATTATTAATTAATGTATTATTATTTGGACATGTGGAACGTATGAGTGAGGAAAGGTTGACAAAGAAGACATGTTTCGGAGGTGGAGGGAACAAGGAGAAGTGGGAGACCAAATTGGAGGTGGAAGGATGGAGTGAAAG
>JAYMFT010223269.1:0-11315 GCA_038088735.1 Panulirus argus | reverse complement strand
ACAGATAGGAGAAGCTTTTATACCCAGCAAATCAGAGGTCACGCCCCTAAAGGCAATCATCTTGACGAAATCACCGCCCTCCCGACTTGACCTGACAAGGTTGGGCATGGTGAGGTCCCACTCCCAGTAATCCGCCCTGACACGTTGACAAGACGATCGAGTACCACGTGTTCCAGTAGAATATGTCATCAGGAGAAACGGGAACCAAAGAGAGTTGCTATGTCTACTGGAGAAACAGCTATATCACCGTCAGGCCGGAAAAGTGAGGGAAAGGTAGTGCGACAGAAGTTGTTAGAGATGCCCTTAGCTAAAGACAGGAAAGACCTATCCATGGTTGACGAGGAGAGGTTATCGCACTTCCTTTGAACAAAGGAACGCTTAGCATCACGGATAGCTTACTTGCAGCGATAACGGGCACTGATAAAAGCTGAATGGGAGCCAGAGGTAAGAAAGGTTCTCGATGCCCGATACGCCTCATCCCTTGCCTAATTGGCGTCAGAACAGGAACGGTTGAACCATGGACTGAATGAAGAAGTTGTCTCGGAGGGAAAGGGGATAAAAGCTTCCATTTCCGCAAGAATAACCTCTGTTATGCGTTTGGCAGAGACATATGCAGCACCGCATAAGAGACCGTAATTTACCCAGGGTAATTCAGAAAAGAAGTTACGTAAGTTATTCCAGTCAGATTTGTTCAGGTGCCAGTATTTACGCTTAGAAGTGGCTGATGGTGGGGGAGGTGCCGTTAGAATAGATACATTTATGAGAGTGTGATCAGATGAACCAAATGGGTGCGAGATTGTGTATTTACAGCAAGATGGACTAGAGGTGAAAAACAAATCCAGAATATTAGGACAGTGGTCATAGCGGTCAGGTATATGGGTAGGGTGGGAGATGATTTGCTCTAAATCACTGAGAATGGAGAACGTGAGGGCTTCAATCCATTTCCTATGGTGAACGTTGAACTCTACGTCGTAGAGGATCTCGGCTTGCGGATTAGGGGATGTCACGGTCTCATGGCAGGAGTTTAGATAGTCAAAGAAGGATACAAAATTTGTAGAATTATGGGAATAGTCGGCGAAACAGAGAACAAGAGTGATAGTAGGGAGACAGACTTTGTGCCACATAACATCAGAGTTTGAGGATTCAAGGTCTTTGAGGCATGCAACAGGTGTGTTTATGTTGGAATAAACACAAACACCACCTTTGAATCGGAAACGTGAGTGAAGATAATAGTTAGATATGAAAAATGGACTAGTGAGAACATCATTAGACAACTGTGTGTTAGACAGAAGTAAGATATTAGGAGAGGTATAAGACAGATGGTGTTCAGCTGAGGAGAGGTTGCTAGAGAGACCGCGAATGTTAGTATAGTGAATCGGAAAAGAGGAAGGTCTCACAGAGAGGGGAAAGTCATGGGAGGGGCAGGTACTACTACTGTTAAAACCCTCCCTTGCATTGGCAGTAGAGGCAGGCTGAAACCCGGAGATTCTTAACATTCCATGATGCTGGGGACTAGGGGCCACAGATTGGACGGACACTGTCATCATGAAATTTATAAAAGTTAGAGCGGATAGGAATTGACAAGATTACTTATGTGAAAAAAGTAATAATAATAATAGGCAAAGTATGATTAGGTGTGTGGTGCTTTTAAGAAGAAGATGGCAGGACTAGCCCGGTAGTCCCGTTTTGATGAGACAGGAAGCGAGAACAGCAGTCCTGACATGGAGGGTGTAGGATGGTTCCGGGCACCACTTTAACGCTCCTTAGTCAGGACAGCAGTACCACCCTAGGCGGCTGTTGTCAACAACCTACTACCTAATGGGTTGCTCCAAGGATGGAGGATGGGATAATCCTTAAGTTAACTGGGGTATTGGGAGGGGCCAATACACTGTCACCTGAGCCCTCCCTCTCACTGGTGGTAGCGTCACACAATAAAGCCTAATCAGAAGAGTATACTGTAAATTTGCAGGGGTCATGGAAGGGGCCATTACTCTACTACCTGAGCCCTCCTTCTTGATGGCAGTAGAGTCATATTTATAATCCATCAGCCTCCCCCCACCCCGCATTTATATACATATATGGCTGAAACAGTCTCCGGAACAAAGTCGATATATACCCACTCGCCTGGAACCTCAACCCACCGGACGACGATTCCATTGTGGATTGGATCCTAAATACAAAGCAAGCAGGAGAAGGTGGGTGTGTTGGAAGGTGAATGTTAGGTGTGAGAGGGTAGATCGTGTAAGAAATGAGAATATAACACAGAGGTGTGGTAATAAGCTAAGTGTGACTGAGAGAGAGCTGAACAAGGGTGTGCTGAAATGGTTTGGATATATGGATATATGGAAAAGATGAATGAAGTGGAAAGAGCAAAGGAGTGGGGAAACCAGGAATATGAAAGGTTGGAATGAATAATGCTTTGAGCTACCGGGGCCTAAACATGCAGGAGAGCGTGAGTAGTGCATGGGATAGAACGACAAGGAGTGATGTGGTATACATGGGGTGACATGCTGTCATTGGTCTGAACCATGGCATATGATGTGATAAGGAGAATTCACGGAAATATCAGCGGGTCTTGGATGTGGATAGGAAACTCTGGTTTCGGTGCATTATGCATGACAGGTAGAGAGTGGATGTGAGGAAATGATGTCGTTCTTTATCTGTTCCTGGCGCTAGTTCGCAAAACGGGAAACGGGAAACTATCATTTAAAAGAATAAGAGAGAAATACATATTTGTGATATGTATGATATAGAGTGTGTGTTGGTTGTACCTTAGAGAGTGGATCGGAGTAGATGGGGTCCTGGCTGCTAGTGGCTGCCGAGCCCAGGGACTCTGTAGGCTCCCGCGGGAAGTATGGTGGTCCGTAGGGGTCCCTCATGCGTGCCGGCGCCCCCGTCCCCACCAGGCCACGGATCTCCTGCGACGACACGCCCATCTTCAGCGCAGCCCCTCCACCTGCATTACCAGAGAAAGATGTGAGTATTAGATACCAATAAATGAGGAACATCACCAGCACATCATTACATTATAAAACCACTTCTGTGATGAGAAGGCACCAACCATGGGCAGAGATGCCCAGAAATGATTATGTCACCGTTCTTCAAGAGTTGATAGACCTGCCTCTTCGAGAAAGACAGAGATTGAGAATTTGAAGAGAAAAAGAGGAAAAGAGTTCTACACTTTGGCTGTTGACAGAAAGAAGCAGAAATCGCATCGCCCAACCCTCAAATTGTCGATGTTCTCGAAATACACGTGGGACGTGGGGACCTAACCAGAGGAGAAGGCAGGCAGGCCGGCCGACTGTAGTGTGGCAGACGGGAGGAGTGGTGGTGAGAACCACCGCTCATGTTCTACGCTGAGCTGCTCATTCCCACAGGCCCTGCGCTGTCTGACGCCCCCCAGCCACAGGTTTACTACTGACTGTGACCCGGATGACACAGCACTAATGCAATTGTGAATATACCCTTAGAAAATCTTTCAATCTTCACTGGTACGTTCTCCTCTAATAGCATCAAAAATAATTATTACAAGAATATCACTCCTTGTTTGGAGTTGACAATGGGTATGAGTAGTGGAAATAAGTGCTGATTGTCTGCCCTGAATGGAAATTGCGAGAGATTCTAGATGTCATCCTTCGTAAATATGAATTTTACATTTGAACCCCTGCCCGTGGGGTCCAGAGATAATGACTCATACACAGGTTGTGGAGGCAGTGTCGAAGTGGTAAACAATGCTTGATGACGCTACCTGGGCCCTTTCAATACGCTTTCTCCTCGCTGTTCATACTATCATGGTAATTCAAGTAAATTAGTCCTGGTGAACCCTCACCACAAAAGAAGAATTTCAGGCACATAGATATCTCTGTAGTTCTATGATACTCTGGCATAACTAAACTTTTCAGCATATGTACATGTGCGTTAGCCTTAACACTATCAATCTGGGCCAGTCGAAGGCATGACTGGTACAAGGCACACGCCAAATTACCATGGAATCGTGTAAGGGTTGATGGTTCACTCTCTCCAGCCATGTTCCACTTCGTTGCCAGCCCCAACCCTGCTTCATTCACCTATGAACCTTCAGGGTATTCGGGGTGAATCCAGGTCTTGTCACATTATACGTAACTTCATTACAATGGTAACCCTCTCATAGTTCAGGTAGGTGACTGCCACCTTCATATCAAATATGAATCAGGTCAAACAGAGATGGTTATATTCCGTTAGCTCATATTAATAAGTAAGTTCTCACAGTGATTCTTACCTAAGTACTGAAGTTATGTTTCTCAGTAATGATATAATTATAACCTGACTTGCTATTAATGCAGTAGCCTGACCATTAGTTCCTGATTATAAAGTCAGTAAGATAGTGTCATTATAACTAAATGTTTCTTCGGCAAACCGCGGCAAGCCTTAATCAAATTAGATCGTTTCTGGGGTCAGGTTAAAGGATTTCTCCACATCACCCTCATTTTCACTAAACTGCATCTTCACTACTACCCCATATTCACTACACCCTCAAAACCACTTGCCTTTAGCCTGAACGCTACCTGTCAGGTCATAGTCTATCTCCACTACACTAATATTCAATACATCCTCATCTTCACTACACCCTTGAAAACATTCTCCTTTTCGTTTGAACCCTATAGGTCAGGACAAACGCCATCTTTACAACACCCTCATCTTCAATTACATCCTAGATATCACTAACATTTGATCTTACCCTTATAGAATAGCCTTTTGCCTCACCCATAAGGGTTACGTCAAATGTCGATACAATTATTCATTGATCTGAACCCTGCAGTTCAAGTTACGAGCCAGCATTAGTACACCACTGCCCTCACTAAACCCTCTCCTTCACTACACCCATGACATAATCTTACACTACACTACACTCTAACCTTTGTTACACCCTTATCTTCACTGCACCCTCATCTTCACTGTACCCTTATCTTCAGTACAACCAGATCTTCATTACCCAAGTACACAGAAGCTAATGAAAAATAAAAACATCTCATAATAGGAGACAGATACACCCATCCGTCCTCACACAAAAGCCGAACTCTACCATTACATATAAGAATCTAGTTTAATACCCAGTCGCTACTTTCTTACACACCGTGAAATGAACAGCTTATGACTTGGACTCCACCAGGAGGCTGCCCAGGATTTAATGAACTTACCTCGTCTGTAGGAGGGCAGGATCTGGGAGGGGTTGTCCACATTCATATTGAGGAGGGACGAGAAAAGCGATCCGTTCGTCAGGGGGAACGATTTGACCTCCTCCTTCGGGAACAGTCTGAAGGGTCCATCGCCGTCTGTAGGAAGGTAAACCGTAGATTTAGTGGCATTGGACATAATGGATTCTCTTGAATATACTTAAGGCTACACTGGTGAATATTGAGTATACCTGTGAATATCATATTCGATGCATATTGGGTATAACGGAGATATTAGGCAAAGTGCTAAACTGAGTTAAGAAATGGAAATTTACCGAAACGGGAAATTTAGGATAAAACTGGTCATTCGGTAGAATAGTAGATACCAATTCAATTACAAAATCTGAACAAAATATACGTATGTATCCTTAGTTAACAGGTATGATTTTGACAGTAATGCATGCAATGGGTAGTATTGGACGAATTCGACCATTTCAGATAATGATGAATATTAAATAAAATACTAAACACTGAACAGTATAGTGATTGTTCTGATGACCATTATTTGGCAAAGCGATGGTAAACCCAAACTGGTTATTCTTCAACAAGTGTTGAATATTCGTTTAGGCAGAATATTAATATGCTAGAAAAAAAAGAGATTAAGAAACATGGTGATTAAGAAAAAATATAATTGGTAATAGAGCGTTTAGCGTAAGGAGTAATGGTTACTGGACGAAAAGTAGTGAATAGTAGACGCAAATTGAAAGCAGAATCCATGATAGTACTTATAAAAACTATCAATGTATCGTTGCGTGTAAAAAAAGGTGAAACAGAGGGAACAGGGATGTTACACCAATATGTTACAAAGTCGCACATTTTCAGAGCAAGTAGAGGAACACTGATACTGGCATATATGAGTTCCACACGGCTCATATAAACTCTGTATAAATAGTGTAAACTCTAATTCACTGTTGCAAACTTTGAGTCACTGTTGTAGATGCTAAATCTCTGTCGTAAACTCTGAATAACAATTGTAAACTTTAAATCGCTGAACTAAACACTTAATCACTGCTGTAAACTCTCCATCGCTGTCGTAAACTCTCCATCGCTTTTGTAAACTCTACATCACTTCTGAAAACGGCCTCGCTGTTGTAAGATCTTCACCACTTGTAAACTCTGCATCGCTGCTGCAAGCGCTGAATCACAGTTGTAAAGGCTACAGTATATCTGCGCTCTGTAATGAACTAGCAAAGTCTACATCATTCGTATGAAGTCTTCATCACTTCTGCATACAGTACATCACTGTTGTAAACTCTGCATCATTTCCATACACTGTTCTAAACCTTTAAACTCTACATCATTGCTATATAGTCTACATCACTTCTGTGTACAATATATCACTGTTAGCACTGTTATCAGCTACATCACAAAACATTTACATTTCTCTATCTTACACATCACTTTTGTAAACTTTAAATCACTGTTGTAAACTCTCTGTCACATCTGTATACTGTACACTATTTTTGTAAACTCTTCATCAATGTTTTAAACTATATTACTCTTGTAAACTTTGCATCACTTGTGTATAGTGTATACTGTATAACACTTATGTAAACTCTGCATCACTGTTGTCAAACCTAAATAGCTGATGTAGACTTTTCATCATAGTTGTAAACTTGACACCGCTATTGTAAACTCCGTAGCGTCTTAGAGCTTCTTTCTCTCAGTGAATGAGCACACCTGCTGAGTCAGCCACAAGTTAAAAGTGTCAGCTCGGCCCGTTTGACACGTCTCACAACGGTAGGAAACACACACACACACACACACACACAATCATAAGAGCTGAGTTACAGGGAATGGCTATAGAGGCTTTAAATTTCCCCACCTTGGAAGAGAGAAGAGTAAGGTGTGACCTGAATACAACGTTTAAGTTTTTAAAAGAGATCGATGACGTGGACGATCATCAGTTCTTCGAGAGATGAAAGGAGAGAGCAACCAGAAACTTGTTGAAAAAAAATGTAAGGAATGTTTATATAGTATAAGAGTGGCGGGTGAATGGAGAAGAATGACTGAAAACATGATTAATGTATACGACATACGTAGGTTTAAGCTGTATGATGGTAGAAAATGATCAAGATGGAGACCCCAAGAGAGTAAAACTCCCTCACTGTACAGTACAAATTGGTAATTACACACACACACACACACACACACACACACACACACGTTCAGAGAGCATGAACAAAATCAAACGAAAATTCAGAAAGCAGGTACTCAGAGAAAAGGAGAGAAGAAAAAAAATTCTGGATGTGCTGGAGAGTGTTAGATGAAAGGATGTATCCACAACACCGAGTGCAACAACTACTGACAACAGTAGGTGGGGCGAGGAATAAGGAGCAATTTCCAGGGCTATTCAGCAAACTCCGAGACTGAGAACTGATTCAGAGGAACAGAAGCCTGTAAAGAGAATGATATGCACCCATAAAGGCAGAAGAATTAGGGATGATTATGGTCTAGTAGAATCAAGGATGAAAAAAAAAGGACGAAGTATACAACATTAGTGATTTTGCACTATAAAAAAAGGCGATTATGTTTGTCCGTTCCCGATTTGTTGCCATACGCACGCATACTCTGTTACTAAAAATACATCCATTTTTATTGATAGGATAAAAGTTGCTGGCTGCTAGGGTGAATCTTTTTTCGCAAAAATGTTTTATAATTGAGCAGGAAGTCTGGCTGTACTGGCAATATGGGAGGTATGTAGAGGGAAATTGGTGGAATGAGTGATTATATCACTTAAGAATGCCATTACGCCGTTCAGGGAGGATGTGGTAGTCAGGGAAGGAAGGCATGGTGGTGGTGAAAGATGATGAAGTAGCCAAGGAAGAACAAAGTGGTGGTGGTAAGGGAGATTGAGGTAGCCAGGGAAGGAGGGAGGGAGTGGTGATGGTGAGATAGGGTGTGGTGGCCGGGAAGAAGAAATCGTGTGGTAACCCTCAGCTGGAACGTGCAAAAGGGCGTCCAGAGGGCCTGAATCTGCTAGCGTTAACTTGTCTTAAGGAAAGAGTAGGTTTTAAAGATAACCAGAAACATGAAGGCTGATAAGTCAACATTGATGGATGTAGCAGAGGAGTGGGTGGCACTGAAATTAAGTAGATTAGTGAAACAGGATGCTGGTAGACCATTTTCCAGATAAACAAGAAAGGGTGAAGAAGGAAGGACTGTTGTTTAAAAGACTCTTAAAAGCTATAGACATACTAGACGCTGCACTTATCATAAAGGGAAATGAGGAGAATTGGTGGATATATCCAGTACATAAGGAGACGGCCAGTAACTGTAACATTTGATAAAGTCATGTAGTCAAGAGGTACTTAAGGAGGCTACAGGACTTAGAGAATAGAAGACGTACACAAACTGCGTCTCGGACTGGATATAATTGGCCAATGCAAAATGTATTGAAGGAGGCTACTGCATTAACAGGTCAAACCGGATGGCCGTAACAGGTCAAGCTGTGGCTGACTAAGTACAGAAAATTATGGCACATGCGTCAAAGCTACTTCACTGCCCTGTGAATCCATAACACCAATAAATTTTTCTTTGCACATATTCAAAGTTTCACCCACACCCTTGAAACCTCTCAGGGTAGCCTGCACCTAAGAGAATCGTCTTAAGAACAGGAGAGCGACAACGACAACAACAACAACAATTTTAGAATACAAATTCCTAATGCGTGAGGGTCTGTGATCTGAACCCAGGTCCTCAGTCACTTCCAGTCTTGTTGCACAAGTAGACATGCCTTCCACAGCTCCGCCTTGTTGCTCCAGCAGCCAAACCTCCTTCAGCTTTAACAGCAACGTCTTCAGTAATTCAAGCGCTGTTAACCACTGCCTACCGACGCTACCATTCAGAACTCTACTAAACTATGCAAACTAGACCAACAAGATCGATGCTGTTTTCTGTAAGCCAAACAGTCAGCATGTCGACACACTGCTATGGATAGCCAGCTTTGTGGTTCGAGACCTGACTTACACAACCTTCTGCAGCAGCCCAAAGGTGCAGCCCCAACCCCAGGACCGCAGTCTCACGAGGGCCCGCTCACGACACCACAGTAATGACAGGTGTCGCTGCTCTGCCGGGTCAAAAACCTGTCGTGGAAAGTGGAATGGAAGAGAATGTGTTGACGGACTGAGGAAGGCAGATGGGAGGAGAGTATCAAACTGCTTAGCGAGGACAGGTTGAAGGGGAGGTATCTCGCTACTTAAATAGGTATCACACTGCTTGACATGGGCAGGATAAAGGGGAGGTATCGCCTTGCATGACATGGACAGTTCGAAAGGGAAGTGTCTCTCAGCTTGACAAGGGCAGGTTAGAAACGTCACCTTGCTTAGACGACGACGATGTCGAGAATGATCAATGAAAATGATGTCAAAGATGATGATGGCAGTAATGATTATTATGATAAGGGATGGTGGTGCTGATGTCTGAGGAAGTAGAGGACAATGGGGTCGTCGTCCTGGGAGGAGTTAGTGGGAGGGGGAGATTCGACGAGAATAACAGACTCGTTGAAAGTTGAGAAAGTGAAACTACAGCTGGAAGTGTAGTGTCTAACACACACATGGTGATGAGGCTAGAGTGGTGAATTCTGCAGACATGCAGAGGGGGAAGAGACTGGTGGGTGAACGAGGGGGTGGCTGAGTGAGGGGGAGGAGGCTGGTAGGTGAAGGAGAGGGTGACTTAGTAAGAAGGAGGAGTTTAGGATGAAGTGGGTCGCAATGAAACTGGTAAAACGAGAATGAGATTGGCGTAGGAGGGATGTAGTGATGAGGAAGGGATCCTGGGAGTTCGATGGATGGCAGAGGTAAAAGGACATGACTAGTAATTATGGATGAGAAGGGAGTCTATGACTTCAATGAGAGGCAGGGGTAGGGATGAGAGGGAGAGAGGAGGATGACGAGGAAATGTAGAGGAGACGGGAAGGACAGGGGTAATATGGAGGTCGGGAAGAACAAAGGTGACAAGGAAGGCAGTGTTTACGTAGGGGTTACAGAGAAGGGCAAGGGTTCGAGGAGGACCAGGGCTTATGGGGAGACTTGGAGTTGTGGGTAGAAACAGGGGTTATGGGAAACCTAAGAGTTGGGGAGGAACAAGGAAAATGGGGAGGACAAAGGTTATGGGGAGCGGGAGTTGTTGGAAGAGTAGGAGTTTAATACTGCAGCGGGATTCTTCAAGGACGAGGCTCAAATCTGGTTTGTAGAAAAGATTAAGATTTTGTGTTAAGTTGATTCTTTTTTTCTTCCTTAAACAGGATCATTCACTGATAATTGATATCTTTGATGTTTTCTTTTTTTTTTCAATATTCTACAGTTTTACACCTGAAGTGATAATTATGACAGGTGACTGAGGACATCTGTGGTGTCAGGGATGAACTGGGATGAGAGAAAGGGGCTGAGATGAGACGGGGAGACGACAGCGCCAGGATAGGCAGGGGTATCAGGGAGGGGCAGAGGTGACCGTTGTTGGCGGTGGTGTCCTTAGTAATGCCAGAAAGATATCGTCCAAATCCACCGTCAGCAATGGCCGGCCAGCCACTCGCTCACAGCCAACACTCGGTAGTTGTCTGCCGCCTGGTGTGCCTTTTTCACTGACAGCTAACACTGGATTGGTGTCTGGTGCCTGGTGTGCTAGTCGCTGAGAGCCAACACAGGGAAGCTGTTTACCACCCGCTGTGTCTGAAGGCTCACACCCCAAACAGGAGCAGCCTGGCAGGCACAGTCTTTCAGCGACCTGACCTGCCTTTGTCGAGAGGTGCAGCACACAGCTTGACAATCACTAACTTGTAGAACTATAAGAAAGGTTCCCTTATCTCTCTTACTGTCGCAAAGTGTATTAGAAAAAAGTCCCTCTGGCCGTATCTTTATCATTAATATTATAATTATCATTATTATAATTCATATTAGTTATTATTATTGTTATTGTTATCATCATTGGTTATTATTTTTGTTATTATTATTATTATTATTATTATTATTATTATTATTATTATTATTATTATCATTATTATTTTAATTATTATTATTATTATTACTATTATTATTATTATTATTATTATTATTGTTATTATTATTGTTATTATTATTATTATTATTATTATTATTATTATTA
>JAYMFT010223258.1:0-11315 GCA_038088735.1 Panulirus argus | reverse complement strand
ATATATATATATATATATATATATATATATATATATATATATATATATATATTGCAGAAGACAAAAAACACTACCTAAAAAGAAAAGAACGACAAGGAGGAATTCATTCATCGTATAAAATCCCACAGCAACACTTAACGTTATTACACCCTAGCCTTACCCACTGGAACTATAAGACTCGGCGTAATTGCATCTCCCCATACCAGCCGCTCGTTAATCACGACCCGTCCAGAACGCCTCCCCATCAAGAGAA
Organism: Panulirus argus; assembly: GCA_038088735.1. Taxonomy (NCBI): domain Eukaryota; kingdom Metazoa; phylum Arthropoda; class Malacostraca; order Decapoda; family Palinuridae; genus Panulirus; species Panulirus argus. The sequence continues at coordinate 11,062 of JAYMFT010223258.1, read as the reverse complement.
CCAATCCCCCTGTAGCTGTCAATCCTCCCTGTCTCTTTTTTTTTTTTCATTTCCCCCCCCCCACTACATACTCTCTGTCCGCGAGGCTTACCAATCTCTACCTCCTACGAGCAGGTATGAGGTAGCGAGGACGGAGCCACACCCTTTGGGCACCTCATTACTGGGACACTAGAGAGTAGTCATCATTCACAGCCATTAGTAAACATCTTCCCTAACTAGTGGCAGTATATACTGCCTTATACTGCATCAACTGCCTCGTTGAAGCCTCATAAGTCAGTCACTTATGGAAACAGGTTCTGTTATTATTGTTTAAGTCTTTTAAGTATTTCGTGCGTGGAGAAGTAATTGTGTTAAGGCTTGCTCTTCGCGGAAACACAAGACGATAACTGATAAATAATAACTGTCAGTTGAGGCATATGCTGTGATTTTATCTATCTTTTAAGACAGGGAAATTAAATTTCAGGTAATTCATTATGGACATATCCAATGACAGAGGCGCTGAGTGTGTAACTGATACACAAGAGTCGAACTGATACGAGCCACTTGAGGTCCATATAAGGATCACCGACGCTCGCTGTTACCGGCCAGTGAGCTGCAGCTGCTGTTTCAGAGAAGGATGGCTAAGGCGATCATAGTTATCTTTTCAAGCCAAGCCGGACGCCTCCTTCCTTAAACGGAGTAACCTGGTGTTGGAAGGATCTTGCTTGTGAACTGAATCCGTACAGTGTTCAGTGATAAAAAGCAAAATGCTCAATTTTTTCAGGAATACTGAGATTTAATTACCCACATATACAAGCTTCTTTCCTTCATCAGGAGCCCTTTTTATCTTTGATAAGGCTTCTGCAGCCCTCAGGAAGCTGGCCACGTCCACCGGGTGGGATCATAGGCCATAAAGTTACAATGTTGTGTGTGCGTCTATATGTGGAAAGTTACAGGGGAAATGACTAGAAAATTTTCGGCGTCTTTCCTGTGTAGTTGCATCGCAGGCATGACGGGTCTTGGGATATGATGAATAAGTGGTTTGTAGTGTTGTACTGATGGTTGATGTCCACGGGATTATGACTTGTGTTTGTCTGGGAGTGTGGCCTAGGATGGTTATATGTTTGGTTAGAGAGAGTTTAAGACTGAGTTGAGTAGGCAGTTGTTCAGTGCTTGTTGGGTTATTTCAGTGTGTAAGTGTTTTATTATTGTTATACTTGTTGGGTCTGTGGGGAGGTATATGCCAGGTCAGGTTCCTTAAGTGTGAGGCAGAGGTAAATTTTCTATTTTTACCCAAATACAAAAAACATACACATACATATACACACACACGCAGGTCAGGTTCCTTAAGTGTGAGGCAGAGGTAAATTTTCTATTTTTACCCAAATACAAAACACATACACATACATATACACACACTCGCACACACACATATCATCTAATAACGGTGAAGACAGCCTCGCCTAAACACTGATGTTGACAAATATGGAACTTGTATTTATCAAGGAAGCATCATTGCAGGTCAGTTCTACAAAGAAAACTACTTATACTATACTGTGAGTCTCTGAACTTTTAGATCTTTTATCTATCCCTTCTCCCATCGGCGGTCTTGGTCGACTGGTTCAGGGACACGACAGGTGAACACTAGAGTTACTGCTTGTGTGTTATACATCTTCACTGCCATAATGTTATTTCCCTGTTCTACCCTGAAATCACGGACTCTTCAGTCATTCTTCTTTAAATAATTTTCAGATCAAAAGTTACAGATGTGGACATGACTTGGTCGCCCTGTGCTTACGTAATGACTGTCAAGTTTGTGAAAGTCCTCAGAGAGCGGCGCATTAGCAAAAGGAAATTGCCTGAAAAATTGAATAGTTTTTGCTGGCACACAGTGTTAAGAAACAGCTTCAGGTCTACATATGTAACAAGGCCCAGTACACTGTGCAATCTTACTCTCTCACTACTGCCCTAACACCGCGCCGTGTCCTGCTTGCTCTTGTTCTGGCTTGACGCCCCATCAGGGATTTCCAGTGTGTCCAAAACGAACAAATATAGGAATAATGTCTTTTTGATAATTTCCCTTAGTTTTTTACCCCCTGGATAATCACCTCTTTCTTTAAAGAGACTCACCTTTTCCACTTGCCTCTCCCATACCGTCAGCCCTCCTCCACACACACACACAAAAGGAAAACATTACATCTCACCAGATGTGAAGGAAAGTTTACAGACATCATGATGAAAATAAAGAAAGGAATTACTACCAAGTGAGACACGCGACCTGCTGATAATGCAGTAAGAAAACAACTAGACTAAAGACACTCGAATAACCAGGAACCTGTTTGTAAAGGCGTCGTCACCCTACCCTTCACGCACTCCCTACCTACACACACACACACACACTGTCCCTCACTCTCACCCACACTCTGCCCTCATCCTGCCCCATCTCCTATACGCAGTCCACCCATACTCCCATCTCTTGTCCCTATCGCCACCTGCTCCTTCGCGAGATCATGCCATTACTCTGCTTCCCACCACTGCGCTCATCTCGAGTGCTTCGCCACCCACCCTCACCAACATCGAACGCTCTACCACCTACCACAACTGGACTGCGCACTCCATCAACCACCATCGGTGTACTCAACACTCTTTCAACGAGTACCACTGCATCTAACACTGCAACCCCTCACCGCTACTATACTAATCAGTGCGTCTCCCATTCCACTGCAGTCAACGCTGACATCGTCCACTGCATGGAAAACTCTGCCCCTCACTCCCACCAACACTAACACTCCGCCACTCAATCTCAGTGCACTCTGCATCTAGCCATCAGGCTTGCCCAGTGATCGATGGTAAAACTTTGCCACTCACGACACTGAAACCCCCGCAAGTGCCACCTTTACAAAGAACTTCCCGGCAGGCATCACCGCCACACTGAATATCGTCAGTCACCATCGAACCCGTCACCAGTACACTGAACACTCTTCCTCTAATCACCACGACATCTAATTTTAACCTCCAACCCATCACCGCTACACTGAACGCTTTACCACTATACCGAATAGTTTCACTCGTCGAAGACACTTGGAGGACCATGCCATTCACAACCACTACAATAAGCACTACTCCACTAACCACAACCATACAGAACACTCTGCCACCTATAGCCATCATGTTGAACACCTTGCCAACCCAACACAACCATACTGAACACCACAGTGCTCACTATCACCAGTCTGAACATCTTGCCACGCGCCTTTCCAGTTACCTCCCCAACCACAACTATTACCACCATACTGAACACTGTTCCTCTGACCACCGCAGTGTTCAACTCCCTACCACCCACTGCCGAGATCACCACGTCCATCACCCTGCCACCCACCAACAGGACCTTTATGTCACTTCCTTAATTGTCACCACCACCACTACAGTCAGGACCTCCAACAATCAACCATCGATCACCAATCCCTCGAGCATTCAGCCACCTGCCAACCAGACACATGACACCATCCCCTCACTGCCAGCACACAGGGCACTCCGTCTCCGACTACCACGACCTCAAATAACCTACCAGGAATCACCTGTGTCTGATAAAAACAATTTCATGCATCACCTCAAACTCATACTCCACGCTCCTCACCAACACCTCGTTATATACGTCTCGAAGATGGGCCACATGCATAACGAGTGTATATGATCTTAGAATTATCTTTAACACTCGAAGAAGGTGTTAAAGATTTTTCTGTTGGTGGATGTTGTAGCTTGACGTTGACGGCCTTAATGACCCTGGCAGTTGATAGGCTTAAAGCCCAACCAACCAACCAACCAGCGTCTCCAGTGACTACCATCATCTCATGGTTGGCTGGCTGTTTAGGCTGGAGGCCTATCAGCTGCCAGGATCGTTACGGTCGTCAACGTCAAGCTACATCCACCAACCGAAAAATCTTCTACATTAAAATTTTTAAAAACTTTGTCAGTCACTATTTTTTATTATTCCAAATACACGACGCCATCCAACGATATGACCTGAAGCCCGTCACCATCATCTCAGACACCTGGAGAATCACCGTCACCATTATTTCGAAACGCTCTAACCACTCACTTATCACATCGGACACCCTGCCACCCAACACCCTCTTGACATGACCGCCACACCCTCGTAGACCTTAACGCACACCGATAGCCTGTCAAATGCCCTGTCATCCACCATCACCACCACCACCACACGGAACTCTTCGCCACTCATCACCATCTCCAGCACTTTTGCCACCCACCAACGAAGTCTCGAGCACCTCGCTTCCCCTTCCACACACGCACCATCTAACCATCACATCTTGCCCATTCGAATTCCAGAACCTGGACAGCTGTCCACCTACACCACTCCATGATGAGGGTAAAAAACGAACATGTCTCTCTTTTTCCTTGAGAGCGAAGATGGGAAGTGAAGGGATTAACACAACTGACAGCCAGGGGCTTCCCAGACTCCTGCAGTAGATCAACATAAGGAAGGAATACGAACAGTAACACAAACAGCACAGAAGGGTGAGGGTTGTTGCTGGGGAGAGTGTTGATGGAAGAGGATACAAAAGCAATGGCAGAGATTAGCTACTGGATGGTTCCTCTCAAAGGCATTTCCTATGTACGTATAAACCCACTTACCGTCACCCAAAGTACCAAGAACTAAGAACATATTTTGTCAACTGGTGACTTGGTGCTTGACTGAGTATCGTCATACGTAGTGTCGTACATCTTCGAAATACTGGCGTTGTTTGAAAACGACAACTCCAAATTTATTCCGCAAGACGAAATGGAGACGTCGATGATACAGAGGCAAGAGCGAGAACCTAATACAAATGCATACCGACGTGCTGCTGAGGACCCAAGGAAAAAAAGGCAGTAAAGGTTCTCACGTGCGACGTATTGGCAATCCATCAGGTCATCGAAAATGCTGGGAGAGATATACACGAAGATTTTATGGATATGGAGGTATGTGACGGAGCGGCGGCTCGGACGAAATATTACGTACGATAATGGCATGAGAGAGAGAGAGAGAGAGAGAGAGAATAACCAAAGTTATCAGGAGGCCAGAATAAACACACAGGATAATACCAAGTCACTTCCAGCCTCAGGAGTCTGAGGGATACAGGGAACAGTTGAGTCTCGAGATTACGCGTTCAGGAAAACGCTTTGTAGAGGGAGAGACCAGCAGCAGGGAGGGAGGCAGGCAGTGAGTGTGGTGAGTGAAGGGCCTGTGCACCGCACCTGACAACGGACGAGCGACACACACGTGGATGAGAATAATGGCTATGGAACATAATATTTTGTAAAGGGATTAAAGTTTAGTGGTGGACAGGATGGTGGATAGTGAAATATATGTTATGGTAAAACGCTGCCAGCGTGTTATTTTGTAACTACGTGTGAAGGAAAGTGGGATGTGAAAAATTACAGTTTAACTAAAGAGATGAGAATTACTCTGTGTTTTAATAAGTAAAAAATATATATTACTCCACGTAAAATTGATTTTTGGTTTGTAACTTTTAATGAAATGTTTATTTGTTTGTCTAAGGTTTTACGACAGGAAACACCATCAGATATATTAAATGACTGCCACCAAGGTAGGATACAAGATATGTAGGTTTCAGTACAGTGTTAGGCAGCTGTATCAGAGTTGAGGCGTCACTATATGAGCGAAGGGGTAGTTTACGAAGATCTGTGAAACCTTCAGTCTAAACCGACAGTACTGATACGAAGCTATTTAGAAGGAGTTGGCGTGTACCTATGCAGCGTTGGAAGTCCAACTGCCAGGCGGGTTACTTGCATACCTGCACAGTTCCTGAGCAAGACTGTTAGGTATGGGTCTGTTCGATCCTTGAAATCAGCCGTCAGTCAGGTCAGGGAACGAGGAAGTGCGGCCACCAGATGAAGCTGGGGTTAGGTCAGGGGTGGTCGGTCAGAGCCCGAGGGTTGGATCAATCGAGGTCGAACACGGAACAGGTCAGAGCAGCGTTCAAACTAATCCCAGGATCCAGGATATTGCACCACAATATCCTTGACATTTTTTTTCCTGCCTAACGTTTTCTTTTTCTATACCAGTGGCAGAAGTATAAACAGAAATGATTGAACTGATACCTAATACACTGTCAGAAAAGCCAGATACGTATCAGTAACAAAGACCTAAATCAATAATGCAGACTATGATATGCGAGCAGAATTAGCGACACCAGGGGGCAAAGTTATCAGTAAAATTTGATTACATAAACGTAAAGTAGGTTGTGAGATCTTAAATGTAATTAGGTAAATGAAACTGATCACGATACGAACGACTTGCTGTAGAGCAAAGGAAGGAACTAAGTCTCTAAGAAAAAAACAAAGGAGCAATAGTTGTAGATTCTAACAACCCAGACATCAAATGGAATTTCTTAACAGTTAAGTGACCATTAGGGAAGCAAATTAATGAACTTTACAGATTTTTTTTTAAATCAAACGATTCATACCCCAATGTGAGCTAAACATATATATTAGATTTTTTTTTACTTGGAGGCTCTAGCCACGAACAAAAGTCTGGGCCTTAACTGAAATATAGAGAGGTTAATGAAAGGGGAAAAAGAAGACACAAAGGAAAGTATTTATGAATTTTGGAGGAAGTGGAAAGCCAGTCTTTTGAAAAGTGCCAGGCCACAGGTAACAGGAAAGACATGAGAAGGTAGAGAGTTCCAAAGCCTCAACATGTAGGGAAAGAAGCAGGTATAAAAACGACCCATACTTGAGTTGCCAACGGCCACACAGTAATCATGTGACGCAGCAGCTTGCCGAGGATTGCGTGGTCTAGTTAGTGGTGGGGGCACACGAGTAGCCAGCTATCGGAAGCAAAAACCAAAGTAGTACCTATAGAAGAGTGAAAGTGAGCCAACATTGCGGTGTAGGGCAGTGGCTCAAGTTTAGAGTGTTAGCCTGGGAAGTTTATAAGTCGGACCACTTTCGACTCAACTCTGTCAAGTAAGGATGCAGAGCTAGAACCACCCTAAATGTGAGAGCAGTACTCCATACAAGAACGGATTAATCCTCTGTTTAAACGGAGCAATTGTTCGAAAGAAAAGCAATTTCGACACCTAATCAGGACTCCCAGCTTCTTAAAGGCAGACTTAGCTATCTCAGTAATGTTAGGGTTTCGAGACAGAGTGGATGTTACAGTAATGTCAAATACGTTCATTGAGTTGTGGATGTACAGAACGGTCGAGGGAGAGAGGAAAGTTGTGAGGAATTTTCGATAGAGAGATGGGTCTTAAAGGCATTAAAGTTAACGAGATTTCGTCTTCCCACTGAGATATTCTGTCCAAGTCTGAGTTTACTGAGGAAGTTGTGTCGAGACGAGATGCAGATCGACTGAGAGAAGAAGGAGCACAATTGAGGAATGTGGAGGAACGCAGTGTTGAGTCAATTTAGTGCTAACCTCGGGTAAAGAGGTCTAATTAGCTTTTGTGCAGTCGGTGAAAAATTAGGTAACAATAACCACAATTTCATCAGAATTACTTTAAATTTCTGTGTTAAGTTTTAGGAAAACGACATAATGTACTAAACTTTAAATTAGCAAACTTTGAAAACTGCTTTCGGTTATTAGTAATGCAAATTGGTTTAAGCGTTTAGGCATAGGTGCAAAATGTGTGGCGCAGCTCTAAAGATAAGAGAAATCCTCTTAAGAAAGATAATACGTATAGCAAGAAAAAGAGGGGTTATCAAAAAGAAGATGCAGGTTGGATGGCTAAGGAAATAAAGGATTTGACTTGAAATAAAAGGTAGATGCACAAAAAAATTAGAGATTGACAATCCACACGATCCCTGAAAGTATATAAAATCATATAAAGAAATCGTGGGAACAAAATCAGCAATGGAAAGAGAACTAGAAAAGAGACTTCCTCGCAGCGTAAAGAATTCCGGAGAATTCTTCAAATATTTCAACCTCACAAAACGTATTTCCAGTGACGGAAAATGAAAAGTTAGAGAGTTACATGACGCTGTGAACTATGATGTTCTGAAATATTTAGACAAAGAAAAGTCAGCTAAACCCGAATGGTCCCTCTCAGATTAGCTGACAGATTTAAGCTGACAAATAACATTTCCGATCTGTAAAGCGTACAACGAACTGCGGCAGAATGACTGGCAGTTTGCAAATGTAAACACCAAGAAGACTAAGACGGAACATGCTCGTCAGATTATTTATGGATCTCTTGGACCCTATTTTGGTTTGAGGTAGAATTTTAGGAACAGCGGTCAGGGATGAAATAGATGTAAAAGTTTTTTTTTCCAAAGATTTTTAGATAAAATAACAACATAGACATGGGTCCCGTAGTAGAAGATGGCGTTTAATGAATTTAGTCACATTCTTTGTTCTATATATGATTACTGGGACTCAGATAACCAGGAGACTGTCAATTAAGTACGTCATAAAAGGCTGATTGGTCAGATCAAACCACAGGGTATGGCAATCGAACCCCAGATGTGTTACAGATGGAAACCAACGGGTGGTATTAACCGGGGAAGCGTCCGACTGGCTTACCCTTGGTTGCCGGTTATCGCCACAACGCTCGTTTCCAGGCACTTTTATTTTTGATTAGTGATGCAGGGACAGGAATCAACAGTTAAATGTCAAAATTTCCTGACGATATGAAATAAGTGGTCAAAGACATGCTGCAGAATCGAACGCAAAGTACAGTAAATAGAATATATACGTATAAGATGTTTGTAAGACAATTTTACAAGTAAAGAAAGAAAAAGAACTTCCGGTGATCCTTATCAATGACCAACAGTGAACAAATCGAGTCGCAACAGCTGCGTATAATCAAGCAAACAGAATGTTTAGGATTGAAAACTGCTAAAGTGAACTACAATTAGAATGCTTAGGACCGTAAACTAGAACCGTAAACTAAAAACCGAAAGACTTTTTTCTCACAACGCCCGAAGTCAGCCCCAGATTTATGAACACACGGTTGAGATCTGATCACCAAAGACGAAGAAAATCCAGAACAACGTGAAGATGAGCGAGAAAGATACTTCCGTCAGTCACACACAAAAATTACAGGGACAGACTCAGCGATCAGAAACCATTTTCCCGAAAACAGCACAGACTCTCAGGAGATCCAATATATTTCCAAACCACTTGACGACTCCAGCATCATAACTCACAATAATATCTTCACCTCGAAATACGTCTACATTAGCCAGAAGCAAAGTTAAAGTTAAAGGTTGGGAGATGCAATACAAATATGGACACAAGTCTCAAGCTTCTGCAACATTAAGGGTTAGAGAAAACAGGAATAAACGATTCTCAGATTATCTTTTGTTTTTACAGTGACCGTCATGGCACGGGGCTAAACATGCCCAAGCCAATGGCTACCTCAGGTGGGAAGATTGAAGTAGAAGAAAAAGAAAGTTGAAAACGAATCACGTCTCCGACAGGTGTTTTTAGACCCGACTTTTAAAGGTAGAGAGGTTACAGCAACAGGGAAAGATGAAAAGAGGGGGGAGAAATCCACAGCTTAGCAGTTCGAGGGGAGAAGGTGGTAACCGTAACCAGTAACCAGTAATGATTTACTTCCAATGTGGAGTCCAGTAAACAGTTGTTCTTCGTCAAGTATTGTACTCAATAACCTGCTAATAAGGACCACCTAATTGGGGTGACTGTCAGAGGTGACAGACCAAGGGAAGAACGAGAGAGAAAATGAACACTACAGTCACAAGACCAAAAATAGGAGACGACAAAGGAGGCGAGAAAGCAGGACAAACCCCGTCGCCAGGTCAGGAATGATGGTGGTGCCACTGACTGAAGATAATGTAGATGAACGCGGATGGAAAAGAGTTCGAGTTTTTGGATTAGAGACAAGTCTGATATAGTTGGAACAATGAAGGCTGACTCTACCAAAAGAAAAAATAGGATCATATGACCTATTCTATCTGGAGAGATACAACGCAAGGAGGATAAAAGAAGATATAGGAGGAGAGGGAATGGCCGTCTTGATTAAGGGCAACATTACGGAAGTATTGATGGATAGCACTTCCGAACAGATCACGGTGGAAAGATTTGCACAGGTGTTGATGATTTACAGTTATCCAAAATACTGCAATGCACCACAATAAACATTCAGTGATGTGAAGGAAGGAAACATCAAGATGGTGCAGGAAGCAGAGAGAGACACATTCCTCAGAGACGTTAAAAGTTCCAACGATGAGGAACGTCATTTATAGACGAAAAAAATGGGAGGATTTAGATCCTTTCTCAAACCAAGTCAGAGAAACGCAAGCTCGTAGTGTGTGTATAGAGCAATGCTGTCTGTCAGCACGTCACTGACCACTTTAGAATCATAGCGGCGGATGTACCATCATTACTAGATTCTATCATTTATAAACAGTGGCATCGTAAATGAAAATATCGCTTATGAGACTCTAACCTCGACAAATGACTCTTTCATTCTACAGTCAAACTAGCGGCTAATTAAAAAAAAAAAAAAGGAATCCTGATTTAAAGAGAAAATGAAATCGTGGACTCTAAACAACTTCTTTGAGAACCTAAACTGGAAGATGGAGTGTCCATAGCCAAAACACATATCATTATTATGGAAGGCTCTGGGAGATCTACTGGGAAGGATTTAGGACGTGGATAGCTTTACTTGCAGACGGAGAGCGATGATTAGAATTGAGAGAGAGCTGCTCCAATAAAAGACGTCAAAAATCAAGAGTGAAGTGATATACAACAGAGATAATGCCGGCACAGCAGCCAGGAAACAAATGAGACGTATAAAAGATCAAGAAATGAGCAGAAGAGGGAAAAAGGGAGGAACAGGAAAACTTCCACGTACCTCCTTGGTGTAGCCGTTAGCATTCCCGACCGCGATGCACTCACGGGCCGCTCAGGGTCGAGTGCATAGGTTCGAATCCTGGTTGCGATTGTCGGTCCACAGTCAACCCAGCTGTTCATCCACCCCTAGGGGTTGGTCGACTAAATAAGTACCTGGCCTAGGTGAGCATATATATATATATATATATATATATATATATATATATATATATATATATATATATATATATATATATA
>JAYMFT010223257.1:0-25101 GCA_038088735.1 Panulirus argus | reverse complement strand
GACAGTGCGACTAAGGACACCACATCACAACACCAAACAATGCGACTAAATGACACCACAGCACAATACAACACTAGTCAATGCGACGAAGGACACTACATCACAATACAACACCAGACAATGCGAATTAGGATACCACAGCAAATTCATCACCGGACAATGATCCAACTCCTCAACTGGCCTTCTGCTCTAAACATTACTCAACAGGCTGGTGACTATCTCAGTCTGGGAGTTGATATTGTAGTGAGCGCACTTGGAGGCTTCAGGTTACTGTGACACAGTACCACCACCTGCAGGCTCCTGAGACCACTACCACCACCAACAGATTACTGAAGCACACCATCACCACCAAGAGGTTACTGAGAAAATCAACCAAACTCTACCTAAGTGCACTTGGTTCATCAATCGAGCAGTCAAGTGCCTGCAAGGAATGGAGATACGTACATTTCAGAACTTTTTGAGGTCGGTACGACTGAAATATATTCCTACTGTAACATTCTATTTCGAAGTTAGTAGGATTCAAAATACATCTTAGCGTAACATAGAGTCCCACAGTTTTTCAACGAGTACATCCCCACAATAAGTACACAGAATGGAAAGATAGTCTGACTTACTGATAGGCAGTTTAGCGTGAGGGTGGGATGAGGCAGGCAGACCCTCGCTATACCCTACAACCCTAGGACTGAGTGTAACATTTACGTTAACATCAGTAATCTTATCCTAACACCGCAAACACGGCAATAAGATCCTTGAGTGGACAGTGTGACCCTTGGGAATGACGGCCTGACGTCTGGACCTAAGTCTTCATGCCGAGGTCAAAGGTCAGTCCCTCATACCAAGGGGCGATGCCGTCGTGGGGTAGAGATTTTCAGACTATTATGACTTTCTTTGCGTATAGAAGCTCTTACACTGAGAACAGGGTGTGTGTGTGTAGCGACCATCAGCAGCCAACAATATCATATAGATACAAACGTCAAGTATAGTGCAGCAGCAGCAGCAGTAATAGGAGGACGGCCGTACAATCCCGGGAGGCGGTAGGTGGACACATGGCTACCAAGGAAGCGGTCGTCGTGCGTATGGATGGAACGAAGGCGCGTGGCTGACTGAGGCAAGCGAGCGGGTCCGAGGCGGGGAGCTGACTGATGTATGCACAGCACACGTCACACGTTAAGAATGGCCAGGAAGAGGAAGGGTGGGGCCTCTGGGGGAGGGGGAAGGTACTGGCTGCTGGTGCTACAATGAGGGGAGGAAATGTGCACAGGATAGGGTGCTGGGCAAGGGGTCTCGTCCGGCGACGAGGACCACGTCACACCAGCTGCTGCAACTGCCACTGTCTGCCGGCAGTAGCAGGCACTGGCACCCATCCCCCATCTCCTGCCCCAGAGTCAGACCCCCACACCTAAATCAACGCTCTGGCACCCATAATCCCAACGGCCGCCGTTATTCTCTTATCTTTTATCATGTGATAAGACCAGACGGGCCCTAATCTATAACCTAATCCACGGTGCCCACAGTGCACTCCCCTTCCATGGCATCCCATCTTCACTATAAGTCACGAAGACCAACTCACGCCATACGCCATGGCACCATATCCATAACATAAACCATGGAACCCAAAACACATCATCAACTATGGCACCTGACCGACCCATCCTGGCCGTCCGGGCCAGCCACACGGGCCGGGCCAAACGTGACCCAAGCCACACTGTGTGGGCCGCACATCTGGGTTAGGTGGAGCTGGGAAGGAATAGCAGAGCGAACAGCTGGTTATCTCGGCTTTACGGTTACCAACTGCCGGGCCAACACCCGAGTCATTTCGAACGCCTTCAGGTGCTGGAGATAATTCTGAGATGACCAAAACACTCACTAAGTATACATGGCCCTTCAACGGATGGTGTCAACCTGGGGAAAGGTAAGGGCAGCGCCCTGATTACACCGAGCAGGCACCCTGCCCCACCACACGCTCTGCTCCTGCCACGACAGGAACCATCCTCTCAGCTTTACTAAGGACGATAACCAAGTATGTCATTCTCAAGACTGGTGTCGGGAGGTAAGTGTGATGCAACACTGGGGTGGGAATGAGCAGGGGAGACCTCGGGAGGGACATGACGGTCTCCTCCCCTACCTTCACTACGGCAGGAGGAGGGACACATCAGGTCGGGCTACATAGAAAGACAAGAAACATACACAGTGTCAGCATGTGTGGCACCTGGTCTACTGAGGCATGTCGAGCACAAGGTAAGCACAGAATAAAATTAATAAGAGTAAAATAGCTTTTCATTCCGGACGCATCACACGCGGATAATGACGAACCCTCTACACACGTCTGTGAATACAGTGTTGCAGGTGAGCCACAAGATCAGCTTAAAGGCTAATACACAACACATCAGAGACCAAAGGATGATGATGATCTGTTACACAGGTCCCTGTCACGCTTGGCTTACAATACATAAATACCCAAGAGTAGTGGGCAGAGATGAGGATACTTGTAACTCAGGTGAGGTTCTGATCAAGTCTTCTTCCCCCACACATCCCCGCTACAGCATTCACATAATATTCAGCACGAGAGAAGTCTTAACGGCTGTGCCGGATACAGGCGTAAGCCTCAGCTGTTGGGAAGACGCAACTGTAGCAAGGGATGGAGGGAGGAGAGCACCTGCTGGTGCATCACGTGTTATAGTAAAACACATGGACCTCGTCTCCCAGTGTGGAGGTGGCGTGTGTTCCCGTCTGTATGTCCTGTTGAAGGTTCCTGCCTCAGTCCACCCCATCATCTTGCCAAGAGCCACGGGGGGTCATGGCACACACCAACCTCTCACCCTACATCTTACGTCCTTACTGACCACCTCACACCATGCACCTCCCACGGTCTAGTTCAACAAACTGCCCCCCACACACTCCCACAGCCCAGTACCACAACATACCCCCCACATATTCCCCCAGTCCAGTCCCACAATCGCAGACCTCCCAGTCCAAGTCCTACCTGCCACCCCAGCCTCCCAAACCCTCCCTTCCACATACAGACTTTCACAGGCTGGTCACCGCACCTTCAGAGGCACAGAGAGGTGATAGGGAAGGACTAGAGGGAAAACAAGGATGGTACCACAAGTAAGAGGACTGAGGTACTGTCAGAGGTCCCATGCTAAGTATAAAGAGTAAGGAGTGACCTGATCATGACTTTTAAGATTTTTAAGAGAGATCGGTGACGGTGGACAACGAACACTCCTTCAACAGATACAAGGACAGAACCACCAGAGGACATAATAACATGAAATCAAGCAACAATCTTTCAGGAAAAGATGTCGTCAACAAGTGCATGCAAACTATAAGAGTAATTGGACGAGCGAACGAAACTGAATGATGAACCCGTGAATGCCACACACACACCAGACCCAACTAGAGACCTCCCCCAAGTGCGTCGTCAGGGAGTGGACCGCCCCAGCAGCTGCGACAGTCGCCATCCTGGGCCGGGTAGGGCCATGTCCAACAGCGACGGCAACCAACGGTTACCGTATAAAACATGCCTGTAGGAGGAGGAGGTGTGGTCATCGCACAGCTTCCTGTGTGTGACGGGCCGACCAGCCACGGCGGGCCACAGTGTCCCCCCCTCACCCCTCCAGAGCGCATCTCACTTTCCTGTTTGTCCACTTGCAAAATTAGTGCAGGTAAACGAGGCCACGCGCCATTGTTGGCTGGCGTATGGCGGCGGCCCCCCCCCCCCGTATGCGGCACACGCAACAATGCCGCCATCACACACACACACACACACACACCTTCATTTGCATGAAAAAAGTATTGTCACACAGGCTTCATTATTCCCACCCCGCCTGAACGTTGGCACTGGCTGTGCTGGCACCCGGGTGGTGGCAGGACCCCTCACGGAAGGCGGGTTGCAACCCCACCACTCGTCACTGGTGGGGAACATCAGGGGGCGGCGGCCCCGCTCCACCACCACGTTGGGGCGGCAAGGAGTGGGCGGTGTCGGGCGGCAGGACCTGCCCCTATCACTGTTATCACGACGGAGGCGACGCTTCCCCCCCCCCCTTCCCTACCCACCAGGAAACACCTCACTTCCGGCCCGCCACACTCCTACCCACCCATCCATCCACCCACCGCGGCCCGGAACCCACCCATCCAACGCGGCCCGGAACCCACCCATCCACCCATTGCGCCCTGGAACCTGAGGTAGCGGGCGTGGGGGGGGGGACACGTCATGATGCGGACTCGCGGTGGTACCCGGGTCGTGCGTCTCACCACAACATGGCGACGTGGTGATCCCCCAACACAGCAGCAGGAGGCACGACCTGCGAGAACGCGTCATTGGCCAGGCTGGTGTCAACGGAAGGAAGCAGTGACAGCCATGACCGTTGCTGAGAACAGAAGAATCATCAAGAGAGTAGCCGGGTCCTCTCCAGGGGAGGTGACGGCAGTGTCACTCTCACCCAGACACTGTCGACCCCCCACTCACGTACACACACACACACACACACACACACACACGAGAGAGAGAGAGAGAGAGAGAGAGAGAGAGAGAGAGAGAGGGAGAGAGAGGTGGGGTGGTGTGGGCAAGTGTCGGCAGTATTACAGAGGGAGTGCTATCGGTAATATTAGTGATAAGAGAGATAAGAGGGGAGAGGCTGCCTTATCTAGCCTGGCATATCCTGTCACATGACATCCCCCGCCACAAGGATATACATCATACTTCACTCACGCACGCACACACTCACCTAGCCTGTACTTACACACTTACACGTGTACAGCCATGGATGTATGTAGTCTACATCAGACACATTTTCAGAAACCATTACAGTCTATCCCAAATCTTGGTGCTGAAACCCACTGGAGTGTTATAGTTGTTTTTCAAGCGAGAGATGAACGAGAGCGGCCCTTGGCAGACAGCAAACCTTCGTATGTACCCACACGACATGCCAGTAGACTGCTGGAGCGACTCCCTCCCGGTCAGATGTACAGAAAGATACGGACCTTCCACGCTGAGTGTAAGGTCAGGCCAAAGCCGCCCTCTCAAGTGCCCAAACAGTTTTTTTTTCCTGCTGCAGCCAACACGGCACGGACAAGCGCACGCTCCACTCGAAGCCGCGGCAGGGAGAGAGAAAATGTCCGGAAGGAGAAATAATCTGGGCTCCTGAGGCGGTTGTCCGCTGCGGATATACTCGTATACCCCGTGACGTCATCTCTCAGTGTCTGACTGGGAGCGTCAACGGAATGACGAGCGAGCGAGACGGTCCCCAGCCCTTCACTTACCGTCTTTGATGAGAACAACCGTTGAGTGGCCCGGTGGTGGCCGCAGCCCCGTCCTATGAGCCAACATACCGACGGGGGGGGGGAAGGGAAAAGAATGAGGCGTTCATACTTGGACCGGACGCATCACCTGGTAATATATGCGCCAGCAAGAGAACACACATACAGCCTGTCCCTCAACAAAGAGTGTGAGGGACAGGAAATACTAGAGGAAAGGGAATTATTAATGAAATCCGAGGAGTGGTGACGGAAGCCTGGGAGGCCATTACTAGCATATACCCTGACCTGAACAAAGAGGAGAGAGAGAGAGAGAGAGTCTGTCCCAACTTATGGAAGACCTGACGACACCTGCGACAGGTCAGGACGGGACGGTATGAGGCGGGCGGTACAGACCCGCTGGTGGAGGCCGGGTTCACCAGCCTGAAGGCAGTGTGGCGTGGCGTGGGTTGGATCACTGCAGTGGGGCTGGTGGCCGGCCCTGCTGGACAGAACAGCGTTTTGACACACACACACACACACATCAGGCGCTCGCGCCGGGAGATGCCACAGGGAGAACCATACAGTCATGCCTGGCACCACCCTCACCACTCCAGTTCCCTCTCGCACCGGGACGGACAACCTCACCAGGATACAGACACATATGCACTAACGAAGACACACACACCCAGAATTCTGTTTCATTACAGGTTCTGTACGAGACAACGTTTAGTCTGGTGAAAGGTCATGACCCCCCAAGATGGGAGCTGGGGACGATTAAGAGGATGACACCAAGTTTTGCAAGGTCACGAGTGGTGCTGGGACACTTCCAGCGGTATCATTCCAACTGTATCCAACGGAACCCATCACTAAGCTTCGAAAACACCCAAGTCAAGACTGGGGTAAAAGGTCTGCTGGAGTGATACCATCAAACGGCACAGCCCGGTCCAGAAGTGACAACAAAAAGGAACTTGTCGCTGAGGTATTGCGGTTACGCGGCAATAGGTCTAGTGTTACCAGACGCCGTAACCCGACCATTTGTTGTGGCGCCAGGCATGAAGGGGGCGCAGCTCAACACGCGGGTCCCTCGCTTACCATTACTGACCGATTCTTTAACAAGATCCTAACGTACCGTAACACTACGGTACATCCCCCGCCCCGCCATGCTGTACCATAAGCTTACATTACCAAGCGGTGCACACGGTCGCTTGCCCAGAGGTTGAAGAAGGGAGAGTTATTGAAGGTACAGATGCGAGTACAGGTGTTGGTACAGGTGTGACCGCCTCACCTGCACAGCCGCCACATTAACCCCTGCACCACCACGGTAAGGCCCTGGAGAGCAACGGTGCGACCCATGGGCATGTCCGCCAGACTTTTAACATGGCCAGGTCGTCACCCCCACCTCCCCCTCCCCCCGAGAGCACGTACCGTCGTCTCGCTCAAGGGTCGTGCCCAAGGGGCCGTGCTTAAGACGTGGCACGAGGCTGACGGACAGAAAGACAGACAGACAGACATGGCGACGTACTACAGACGTGCAAATGAAAGGCCTGAAGGAGACCAGTGTCGTGAGGAACCCCGGACTGTGATGGGCCGTGGCCAGTGCAACAAGCTGCCACAGGAAGGCACCCCCGGCAGGGAGGCGTTGGGGTACGGCGCACGGGACACGTGTGCGAATGTTTGTCTGTTCAGCCGAGTTAGTTATGGAGGAGACAAGTGTGTGAGGAGGAAGGGGGGAGCACACTTGCCACAGCTGTTCAACCACCGGTGTGAACACGTGCGTCCCCGGCCTCACCACACTGAACATATCCACCAGACTCACTCGCGTCCTCGTCTTTTTTCTCGTACCCACGTCTCACCGCCTGGGTCTATGCTGGCCTCTGGCATCACGCTGTCGCCCCTCACGCCCAAGAAGGTGACAGCTTAACCCGGGGAAGACGGCTACCAACCACTACAGGAGGAAGCAAACCCCAGAGGTACCGACCGATGCCACAAGAGGCGCTCATACGAGCCACATCAATACACTCACCTCAAGGGGTAACTATGGCCAACATCCTACACTACTGCTGCCTCACATGCTGTACATGGAGAACATAAATGTATACCATCATCAATCAACCCTCTGTACATTATTGTTTATTGATATCTCATAAATAAATGACTCAGTAAATTACCATAAACCCCGTACATTACTGTCACTGCTCACTGTTGCGGTTACAATACGGGGATAAGGTTGTAGTCCTGCCGGTTGTGGGTGTATTGGGATATGGTCTTGACGGTTGTTGCTGTGGTTGTACTGGGCATTGGTAAGTATGGCTGTGGTGGTTTAGGTCACTATGGACGTGGTGGTATGTCGTGGTGGCAGTAACTAGGTTGAATCAGTGGTAGTAAGATGGGTGAGTGAGGAAGGCGATGTACTCACCTGTAGCGGGACATCCTGCAGGTGCGGCTCGTCAGGGGCTGCCTCCACACCATCCACCGTACCTGAGGATACAGGGGTTCCTTCTTACTACAGCAATAAGGCTTGCATGTCCTGTCTACAGCAGACAGGAAGGTAACCATCAAGAGTAATATTCCACTCGCCTGACCCCAACAGCCATACCTCCCCTACGACCCTATCTCTCTCCTACTAATTCCCTTTCCCTTCCATCGTACAACAGCCTACGACTTCCCATATTCCTCCTTCCCTATAACATCTACCTTCCCTCTTGCATTAGAGCTCCCAAATCCCACCCTGTCTCCATCTCTGCAGATGAGGAAGTCACGATATTCTTCCTGACCTTCACAAGATAATCTCATGGACGGTCGGGTCTACTCCCTGGCCTTCTTAAGTACCTACCCATAACTTCTCCCTTTCCTCCCTCCCTGTATCTCTCTCTCCCTTTCCTTTCTCAGTCCTACCCTGCCATTATTAACATACACATTCAAATGAATTATAAATAATTCTCCCCCACCCACTTCAACTATAATTATTACAGAAAAATAACATTCTTGTTTGTTCTCTCGTATGCACATCCATTGAAATTTTAATTTTACTGCCTCTCTCTCTCTCTCGCTCACACACACACACACGCGCGCGCGCAACGCATCTACAAATCCCTTCCCTCACTATCACAACCTCTCCACAACAACCTGCCTACAACCTTTGCCAGTAGGAGGGCTGTAACCCCTACACTAGGACCAGAGACACGTGTGGCTCCTGTACGCATCCTTGTACAGGTCAAGAGGCAGCACGTCACAGTATGAAGAACCTGTTCGGTACATCCCAGGTAAATGTCTGTGTTAAACCTTCCGCCAACGCGTCAACTAACATGGTAATATGAACATTATTCTAAGACACTCCATTAACACCTGCATGATCTGTTTCTCCCACGTCTGTCGCCACACTTGTAACCTCCTGACAGATCTCCTCTTATGGAGGTAAACATAAGGCCCTGAGGAATGTTTATAGGAAGGTGAATTGAGAATGTCCGCGTGTGTGTGAGTGAGGAGTGTGAGGTCACCAGGATGTAGAGGGCCCACAATGGTGCGTGTGGGTGTGAGACGGGTGGCTGGGTGTGAGAGGTGGTCAGTCCTCCTGGTGAGAGAGAGGGGTGCGTGTGAGGGGTGAGGGAGGGGTGTGTGTGAGGGGTGAGGTGAGTATGTGTGTGTGTCAGAGGGGTGAGGGTGAGGGACCAGTACTGACCCCGGTGCTGGAGAGTCAACAGGTGGTGGCGGTGGTGGTCCTGCAGTGTGGACACCTGGTGCTGGTGGGCGTCCCGCTGCTTCTCCAACTGGGCCTCCAGCTCCTCCACACGCCGCCGTAACTGCAGCACAAGAGACACGAGTCACCAACAATGGAAGCGGCCCTTGACAGGCTATCATTACTCACTTACATCATTCCAGGGTTAAAGGCGTGATGCATATGAACTTCGTTTGGTCTCCCGACGTTACCTGCCGATCTGCAAAACTGATGAACTGAAAATAAATCCCCCTCAAAATTTATTAGTAATAATTCTATAACATCTCCAAGATAAACTGAGAAATCCACGAAGCCATCTACAGCAGCCGATGCTAAGGCTAGAGAATCCCAACAGTAGTTCTAGAGACAAAGGAGAACCACGAGAGGGCGCTAAACCGGTGGCCTACGGTCAGGTCTATTGTCCTGGTGCACCATCAGCAAGTACCTGGTCCTTGTATCTTCTTATACCATTAAGGTAACCTATGTACTCTAGAAATGTTACCATTGAAGAATCAGGGTTCCTACACATATCCCTTGTCTTGCTGAACAATTGTACATAATCACAACCTAATGTACGACAAATAAACGCCGTATAATGACTGGACACCAAATGCAACGAAATTATAGTGAGTGTCGAGGTAGCAGAAGATGGCGAAGCAGGGAGAGAAGCCTTCCTGGTGTGGGCCACAGACCTCTCCGCCACGTGCCAGGTACACACCAGGTACACACCTGCGGTGGCAAGTAAACACACACCGGTGCTGGGACACGACCCAGGCTCCGGTACACAAGTGGTGGACACTACCCACAGAGGCAGAGCGCCCCGTCCAGCTTGGGTCTTGCGCATCCCACGACTGTAGCCCAAGACTTTGTAACTACTTGCTGTACAACCCACCACTCTCTCTTTGTACATAGGTCAACAGTCGTCATGTTTTATCCTGGTGCACGGGGCCATTCTGGGCAGGGGCAGGGCGATGACACTGGGGCAGGTAATGCTGTAGGTCACGGAGGCTTCAGCCATACACTGGTGACTCACGCCCTCCCAGTACACATACCATCCAATTTTATACGTCAAAGCTCCATTAAATTCATACCTAAAAAAAATGTTCTGTTCTTATAAAGATAGTGATAGTTGTAAAACTCTCGATCGTATGGTCATTTACACTTATGAATTAAAGTCTGCTAAGCCCTGGACCTGGCATGACTAAATATGTGTTTGCGTGACCACATGTGGCAACGGCAACACAGCACCAGCATAAAGACTTTGTGCGGGAGGGGGAAGGGGTGGGGGAGATAAGCACGATGGGGGTAGGGGTGGGGCTAAAGCAGGTGTGTGTGCAGGTGTGACCCACAGTCCTCAGCCGCTCCTCGAGACCCCACCTGTCCCCGGTCACCAGTACATGGCGAGGACACACAACAGGCACCAAGGCATGTGTACAGCTGACACACAGCTTAAAATCCGAACAGGGCTGTGCATCACAGTGTACACTTCTCTCCTTGAGCGCCGTAGACCTCCTCGTGCAGCCCATTCATTGCTATGGTCATGATTCTTGAAAAACACTTCCTCTCTTAATTTGGGCCACTGAGAGACCTCTGATGGAGGACGCAGTAACTTCATTTACACGACTAGCCCAAGACGCAGGTGATATCTTTGATCCTTTTCTTAAAGCTCTCGTTTGCCTCAAAACAGCACAATGTCCTGAACATGTGTGTAAGACATAACTCTCTCCTGCTTCCTTAATACTAAGAGTGTTGCCGTCATCATCATTTGAGCTGGTCTTCCGTATATCCCGGCACCTCTTAACCGGCCCAGTAGTGTGTACACATCTGGCCCAGGCGCACCATTCCACGTGCCTTACCTCACCTGCAGGGGAGGCTCTATACAGCCGTCCACCTTCGACAGGAAAGCTCCCCTCGCCTGGCACTCCCCACGCCATGCAGGCACTCTCCTTGCCCCCCCCCGGCTGACCACACCTGGCACCCCCGCCCCCCCACCCCACGCCATTCAGGCACACCTCCCGGTCCACGCCATGCGCGCCTCCCCTGCCCAGGCCATGCGGGCACTCACCC
Organism: Panulirus argus; assembly: GCA_038088735.1. Lineage (NCBI taxonomy): Eukaryota > Metazoa > Arthropoda > Malacostraca > Decapoda > Palinuridae > Panulirus > Panulirus argus. Next base: position 14,081 of record JAYMFT010223257.1, on the reverse strand, counting down.
CCCCCCCCCGTCTCCCTCACCCAGGCCATGCGGGGTGCCACGTGGAGGCTGCCAACACCTGGCTGCGATCACACCTGGCGGCGGTGGTGGTGGAGGGGGGGGGGGCGCCACAAGTGGTTACCAGAGTGGGACAAGACCTCCAGCACCTCCCCACTGGGGCGCCACCATATGTACACCACACACACACTGCAACCATCCATGCCATATATATAGCAACCAACACACCACACCATACTCACTCTACTATCCACCATACCCAACACACACTCTTTTCTATACATAAGACAAACGCAGCATAGGCGACATTTACACGAGGCAAGCACCAAGTATATCATACATGACGTTATATGTGTTCGTGTTACTCCTACAACCTGTGTGTTACCTCTAACTCGAGTCTACCACATGATGCTCTGACCTCACCACAACCCCCACTGTGACATCACTAGCGTGACGAGGATCATCATCCACCAGACACCCTACCCACAGCCAGGTACTCATCCAGCATGTGGTGAGTCGTGTGCTGAAGAACTACATCATCACCCTGAGTGAATGAGTGAGTGAGTGAGTCAGCTTCAGATGTCTACTGCTTCATCAGACGAGGGTGTTGACTCACTCCTCACCCACATGTGGCTGGGGAGGTTTAAGATCACCGTGAATGAGTGAGTCACTGCCAGGTGTGTACTGCCTCACCAGGCGAGGTGGTACACTCCTCCCTCACCCACCTGTGGCTCCTCCACTACCCTTCAACGGGGAGGGGGGGGGGGTGACCATGCCAGCTCCAGTGCACTCACTCGTCCTCCCTGCCAAACAGCACCCCACCACCCCCTGCCACCAGCGACAGGGAACGTGGGGCGTCGCGGTGAAACCCCAGCGTCCGCGTCAGCAGGCGGGGACGCAGCCTCAGCGCTCCTACAACATAAACACCCGCTACATTGCTGGCCAGACCAGACCCCGCTTTCATCACCATGACCACCGGGAGCTATCATCTGCACCACCCATCCTAGGGCTCCCGGTCTCCGCCTCACAGTTAGGGTAGATGTCAGAGTCAGCAGGGGGTTATGGTGTATACCACCTCCTCCTCCTCCTACACCGGCACCTCAGGTCCTGCCTTATCCTGACGATCCTCAACCACAATAATAACCGATCGCTTCGCTAGAGACGATCCCAGACCGCTAACCCGATATTTCAACACTCTCCTTCCCAGAGTAAGCGAGAGCGGGGGAGGGAAAAGTCTGGCGTTCAGAAACTCGACATTTACGCGAGTGGAAAACATTTCGTGTGGTGCGGCAGGTGAGGAAGGGCCGACCTGGCTTGGGGAGCGGCTAGGAAGCATGGCTGGCAGGATACGGCAGTGTACTGCTGCACACGTTGACTGCTGATCTTGCTTGCCTGAGGCTTTATGTTATTATACCGGTGTGTACATACGTACGTTGCACGGCGTTGCATTGCTTGTTACCCCCAACAGACAAACTCGTCAGCACATTATACGTAGCGGGGCAGGAACCCACTCCATGCGGTTCTAACCTTCTCTCGCTTCCCTCACGAATACCAGGTCTGCAGCGGGCGATGTCCTCTCTCGTCTCCACACTGGGTCCGCATACAGACTAACGCCATCCATACAACCACCTTAATCATACAAACCTCACGATAGAAAACATACACACACACATACACACTAAACCCCTCCCTGCAAACGTGTCTGGATGGCGTGTGTTTATATACAGTAGTCTACTCTCGTCAGCCACACAAGAGTAGGTCGTGACCACCTCAGGAAAAACTAAACGACTTAAGAAAATTCTTCCTGCAACACGTGATCGCTGGGTCAGCCTTGCAGGAGTGGCTGGGGCTCCGAGACAGCTGCCATCTGCAGTGATCAGCGGGGCGGCAGCTGCTGCTATACGTACGTACTCCCCGGCTGCAGACATGATCGGGACCGCACGTTCCACGCGCCACAATACAGACTTGACTCCCAAACATTCAGGAATGTGAAGATCATCGAACTTTAACAAAGGCTGAACAAAACAGTAATTCTTTTTTCTTTACTAATACTATAAGCCCTTGAGTATGGTAGGGGTGACCCCTGGGTATGACGACCTGACCTTTGACCCGACTCTTACGAGTAAGGTCAACCTTACCTGGCCAACATACCCAAGGGTCATAATGACGTGTTCAAGAGCTCAAAGTTTAACAATATACATATTGTACAAATGTCTGGTGTCCTGCGGACGATCTATAACCCCCCAGCACAAGACATGATCATTATTTCTTAAAGTCTACCCTGAAACTCTCCTCTTGTGATAGAAAACCACATTACAGAAAAACGGTAGCATATTACCTTACCCCCAACTGCTGTAGCTGTATGGCGTGCCGGACCGCGAGAGTGGGAAAGGATTAAAACTCTTTTTTCGTGGGTAATAAATATAGCTGGTGTCCGTCGGTGCCACAGGTTAACATCGGGGAAATTTCACGTTTCTTCGTCTTGAGTTACTATAATCCTATGCACTATGCACAGAGTTTTGTGCAATGCCGGTCTATTTTTTCCATCATACTGGAATATACATGACCAAACTTTACAATACTCGCGTGTGTGTGTGTGTGTGTGTGTGTGTGTGTGTGTGTGTGTGTGTGGAGGGTTTGGTGCGACCAAGGAGGTTAGTTGGGTGCTCTGGGGCAACAGTAACAACCAACGAGGGGGTTGGTGGAACTGGTACAACCAACTCGAGGGGTGGGTGGTAGTGGTACAACCAAGAACGTTATCAATGTATTGAGGACAAGCCAGCAGCACGGTGGTAGAGGGAGGGAGGGAGGGACGGGGGGTGGCCCCACGTGAACAATGGGGCCACAGCCGGCGGAAAAGGCGTGTTCCGGTAACGTGTTAAACTGGCCCGTTTAATGTGACACAACAGGTGTAGTGGCCATGATGTGCTGCTGATGTGGTGGTGGTGGCGGTGATGTGATGGTATGATGTGAAGACAGTGGTTTTCACCATATCGCCCCGACACAACTCGTGTGCCATATAGGACAGGATATGTCAGTGGGGAATAGAGAACCTCATTACGTTTACTGGCCAATAAGCCAATTTCAACACAACTCTCTCTCTAAAATCCTTGTCCACTTCCTGGTATCTTCTCATGGAAGTATAATGCCACCAATTAATACAACGAACATAACTGGTATCACCGTAACATCTAACATGTCTTCCAAACTTCACTTTATATAAATAGCTGAGTTTGCCTCTAAGAAAATGGCAGTCCGGTTTAGATCCCGTGAATTCTTTGGTCCTGACTGGTTGCCCTGTTTTCAGGGAAGGATTGACCCGTCCTTGAGTGGATTACTGCCTTCACATCTGGGGTGGTTCATCATCCACATACTAACTAGAGAAAGCTGACCGTACAGCAGTCCGACTTATGAACTCTCCCGAACTAACCGCACAACCTGACCCACTCCTCCAACGCCGCAGTGCTGCTTCACTTTCCCATTTTCTTTAGGTAATACTTTGGTTTTTGCTCCCGAGAGCTGGCTGCCAGTGTGCCCCCACCACTGGTTAAACTACGTGTTCCTCGGCAAGGCATTGCGACACATAATTACTCTGTGGCCGTTGGCAGCTCAAGAATGGGTCGCTGTGATTTCTGTTTCTTTCCCTACACCGCTAAACTTTGCAACTCTTTCCCTTCTCATGTCTTTCCAAAAAACTATGAACTGGACCTTTTAAAAACACAAGTTCTCAGTTTCCACCAAATTTCTGAAACTGTTTTCCATCTTTTATATAAACCTGTCATGAACACTCTCCACATCTCAATCAAGGCCTAGCCTCTATGTGGATTTTTGTCCGTGATGATGCCTATAACAAGGACAAATATGGTGCTTATCGTGTGGGACTGGTGACTATGCGATGGTAAACTGTAGGACTAGCAGTTATGTGATGGCACTGTGATGTTGGTGGTTATGTGGTGGCATTGTGGGAGTGGTGATTACGTAACAGTATATGGCAATATTGGTAATGTAATTGGGAGAGTAGCGGACGTGGCAACAATGGTAGTTAATCATTTCGTCGTGAAATAGAATCATCGAGTAGTAGTGCATAAATGGGGCCAGATATATTACAAATGGTTACCTAACACGGAGGCACGTGTATATAAAGACGGTTACGTCCAAATGCCTACAATACTCTTCCAAACCACACTGGTCATGGGGCCGTGTGGGGAACGCTGGGAGGGAGAGCACGTAGCATAAATGACCCATAAGGAAGGATAAATTAATTCTGCCGACAACATGTCATGCAAGTGACGCAGCTCACGAATAATAACAAATCGTTCTGCAGAATTATACACCTGAATCAGAACAGTGCTAAATATATAATGGTTTTCACGTGTTTCTCTGAGGGCAGCAAGCCAAAGCCGCCACAAAACAGCAGAAAGTATGGGTGAAAGTATTTCAGACGCATCCAACGTCTCTACTGCCCACCACAGCGTATACCAAGGTAACTGTGAATATATTATAGAGCATGTGAAGTGGACGAGGCAAGGGCACAAGCCTAGGAACCTAACACACCAGCATATACAGATAAACAATGACTGAAGGTGATCATTATCAGGAGATAACTATATAAAACTAACTGAACCTTTATCTAAGACCCTGGTCAGAAAATATACGATTCACATTCTTATTAGGCGGCCGTGAGCGGTGGGGTCAAGTGGAACCCTGCAAACCGTCCAATACTGGAAGCTACAGGCGAGTGTAGCCCGCTCGCTCCTCAGGGTAGGGCAGAACGCGGTGCTGACCCCACACAATGAGCCCAGTGGGAAGGATCCTCTGCTGGTGGTCACACAAGGCTCGTCTCACACCATCTGATCCATCGTGACCAATCATGAATGGCCAGATGGGCGCCTCGCCCCAGCAGGCTGTGTGCTTTTGCCTCTCTCTCCGCCACACACTACCACAATATAAAGACACTCTCCTCACGCCACACAACCTTTCTACCACAATATAGAGACACACAGACGCTGAAAATACGAGACCCCTTGACCACGATGGTACAGCCCTAGAATACGACGGTACAACCCCTGAACACGACAGTGCGACCTCTGATCACGACGGTACAACTCTTGACCACGACGGTACAACCCTTGATCACGATGGTACGATCCTTGGGGATGACAGCCTAGATCTTCAGCTAAGCTTTCCCGGAGTGTTCTGAAAGGCTGAATGTACCCTGACACTGGAGGTAAACCCGGAAAAAAATTCATCCTTGAAACAGAAAATTGGTACAGGAGGCGTCAGAGAGAGAGAGAGAGAGAGAGAGAGAGAGAGAGAGAGAGAGAGAGAGAGAGCTGATCCAGATTCGTGTGGTTCTTAAAGTGCTGATGATAATTCAACGGCCCTACGCTGTCTGTCTCACTGTATACATGACCCATCCGCGGGTGGGTGGTGCAGGGGAGGAGGGCATCACGCCCACGGACGCTAACCTCTCCACACCTCCCACACCACTACATGGCGAGTGTTACTGGTGTGGGGGGAGGAGTGTCTTCCTCACCACCACTCCCACACCCACACTCACGAAACATTAGTGTTAGGGGCTGCTACACTGACCCCTCACGAAACATCAATGTAAGGAGAGCTGCGACAGCTGACTGGGGGGGGGGGGGGGCACTGGAAGGCCTTACCTACAAACCAGTTGCCTCAACAACCAGTTTGTTTCCGCTGGTGACGTGGTCTGCTCACGACTACGGCCTCGTCACCAGCAACCGCAGCCCCCCGGCCAGGCCATCGACCACCCACCCTATGGGCCGCCACTATGAACCTAGCGGGGTGCGAACCCTGCACCCTCGTTACCATAAGTATGGCGAGGGTGGCTGTCCTCGGAGGGTGAGGCGGAGAACAGACTGGTGTTGGGGGCTGGACACCACGCGACCACCGTCCACCCACATTTGCCCTAGACCGTCAGGAACCCAACACAAACACGAGCAATGAACAACTAGGGGAGCGAAGGTGGGTGGGTGGGTGAGGGGAGAGACGGGCCCGTAGACGGAGGTGTTACTGACACGAGCCGCGGTAACTGACTCCTGCCACACCCCCTACACCCGCCCACACACCACACCATACCACACCACACACCCCAACAACCACGACTACTTCCAGCATTCTGTGGCAGACGCGAGAGAAGACCTGGGTGCAGTCTGTAGAGAACGGTGCAGACTGCCATGAGGAAGGCACCAGTAGTGGACAGGGGACGGGAGGCAGACAAGACAGAGAAAAGGTAGTAGACGGGGCGAAGACTAGAGAAGCAGCAGTGAAGAAGGAACAAAAATGCCTGATGAAAAAGCAAGAGGCAGTGTAGATGGCGAGGGGGCCGTCAGGTGAGGAGGAGGAGCAGGAAGAGACAGAGAATATAATGTCATAAAGAGGTGGGAAGAGGAACTGAGGTAGGGTGCAGGGGGATAGCGAGGAGGCTAGGGTGACAGAGAGAGAGTAGGGGAGGGGAGGGGGGGAGGATTAGGGCGACACAGGGAGGAGAATGGTGACTTGCATGACAAAGGGCTTGGTAACGAGAATAGACTATTACAATACCATAAGTTCTGAATAACTCTACCTCAGCAACTGGTGTTACGGTAGGTGGCGTCTGGTATTCTCGTCTGGTATTTCAAGCCAGTGTACTGCCCAAGCGGACGACAGCACATTAAGCTTACCTCCAGTGACGTAACCACTCAGAAGAAACGGTACAAATTTACTACGAAGGATGCGACATCAACAGGACGACACCAAAGCGCAACCACAATTCGGCAACCCCCTTTGCCTTAACCCGCTCCACATGGAGACCCCCAGACATGTGTTATCAATCCCCCTGTACACACGACGGTCACAGGCTACACATCTTCCCCCCCCCCCCCAACATGAGGAGGTGTGTATACCCGGCGTACCCCAGGCAGGCCTTGCAAGGAGCCAGGCCTACCATTCACATCCGCCGTCGCCATGAAGCGCCTGGGCCTCTAAGCCAGGTTCGTCCTCAAGAGCAACTCAAACAACTGCTCGGGACATCCCAACCGGCCTGGGACCCCGTGGGCGTGAGGAGGGTGGGAGGCGAGGTGTAACGGGGCCGGGGATCCGGAATGAGACGGCTAACGTGGGCATGAGGAGGAATAGAGCGAAGACATTAGCCCGTACACCACGGGCCGCCCGGCATATCCAACCACTGCTACTGCCACACTAACCATTACAGCCACACACACACACACAGTAGGCCACAAGACCCTCGGGGGGGGGGGGGCCTTCAGTCCCTAAACTTGTCGGTGTCCGTACGCGACACGGGCAGATGGTGGACGGGACACGTCCCCATCAACAGTCCCCTCCAGCCGGACGCTCGGAGTCGAGAACATCCACACAACATTGGCCGTTTCCAATCTCACCCACGCGTGATCCTCCTCCCGATCCTCCACACAACATGGCTTCCTACGAGAGGTTACAGAAATGGGCATGCGTGATCATCCTCGGTGCCCCCTCACACCACCCACCGGGAGGCGCTCAACACGCCTCTCTCTCCTGCACCTCATCTAACACTCACAACAAGCTACGGCTTCACACTCTCCTTCCACCAGAGATCCCTCGTCCCTGTGTTGCACTTCGGCCCCACATGTCCGACATCGCATCGGGCCAAATCCGAACTCGTAGAGAGCGCTTCGAAAACAGCCCCACCGCAACCACCGTGAACATGATCGATCATCAGGAGAAATCACCCCAGGATTCACTTACAGAATGTGGTATAAGTAGTTCCACCGTCTCCATAGAGTGCGTATTTTCTCCGTCTACTCCACACCACTAACATATGATCGAGAACCCTAACCATATGGGTGTCTAAGGGTCTGAAGCAGAAGAAGACAAGGCCAAAGGCGTCAGACAGCAACACGAGGGAGAAAGGCTACCAGGGTTCCCGAGAAGGTGAATCCTTAAGGGCTACGTCAAAGGCCGTACCGTCGAGCCCAGAGGCCGTTCTGTCGTACACGAGTGTCGTACCGTCGTGGCTGATGCGAAGGACGCAACTAGAAGACAAAGCGACGAGTGACATCTAACTAATAATACCTCTAGCACACTTGGATGTCCTCTCCATAAGATCCAAATGATAAACGTCATCAGACAAAGGAGAGAGAAATATGCAAGGAAGACGCCCCGCCTGAGGCCCCCCCCCCTCAGACACACAGAGAGACAGACACACTAGCACTTGGACCCTCACGGAAGACATCTTCAACAACGGGAAGCCTCGCATCCTGGAAAGCCGTCTGCCGTCCACACCCGGGAGAGAGAGAGAGAGAGAGAGAGAGAGAGAGAGAGAGAGAGAGAGAGAGACTTGGCGTCTCTCAGGAAGATCCCCAGCCACAACATCCTTCAGTCTCGTCGGGGGAAAATAAGAGATAAAACAAATCACTCTTAGTGAACCTTGGTAAACATCTCAGTATTCCCAGCACACACAAACACACACCTCTAACTTTACCCAGATAAACAAATCTTTAAGCGTGGCAGCAAACACTCAGCTTAGGCCCCGAGAACATACAATCCCAAGTGGGAACCCATTTACTTATCAACCAAAGGATGGATGAACAGCTAGGAGGGCTGTGTGCCGAATGCCCGCACCGGGGATCGAACCCGAAGCCAATGGATTAGAAGTCAGCCATACTTACCACCAAACCTATGAAGCACTAATAATTTCAGATGCAAATAAAAGTTCTGAACAATAATCATAAACAAAGAGAGCTACAAACAAGCTGTTGAACCCACCTGACCTCATCATACCTAACTTACACTCATGGTCTTCATACAAAGTAATAATCTCAGGTGTTCAAAAGTTCTTTGGTACGTGCACCTTAGGCACTACCTACCACTGTCTACACTAAGGCGAAAAACACTGAGAAAGGTTCCATGAGGAACCGCTGTTCGTCATACGAGAAGGAGGACCTACAGCAAGAAGGTCTGTGGCTGGCTCAAGGATGCAGACCTCAGGACCCCAGCAGTGGTTCTTGTTGCATACACACACACACACCATCCTCTCCTCTTTTTACTATGGCCTCTTGACACGACAGCCACTTTGCGTGCACGTGTACGTGCGTGCGTTCTATCCAGCCTTTCCTCCATTAACCATCCTGTCTGCGCCTCACATCACCCGCTACTCCGTAACCTGACCAACGCCCCCGTGACGCCTTCTGACGTGCCTATACCGCCCTCTTCCTTAGCACGACAGGCTTGCCTCCCAAACTATCGCACCCGCCAGACTCTGGTTTCTCAATATACTGTTGATACTTCGGCCGGCAAGATGTTGGACATATGCTTAACACGAAGGAATTAATCTTCTCTTGTGGTCAGCAGGCATCAGGGGCCTCTAGCGGCTGACCAGGTGGCCTTGCAGGCCAACAGCCACAGATGGCGACAGTGTGGTACTGAGGGCCAGGAACTGGTAAAGCACGGAGAACCATGTTCCTCGTTACGTCCACCGGTGTGGAGGCCACAGTGTTTTGACTGACGGGGCCATAACAACACCACCCCCCACCACACCGCCAACACACCTCCCTCGCCTGCCTCACCATCACTACACCTCGCACCTCCAGTCACCATGGGAACCACGTGGCCTCCACACAACAGGAAAATCTAATATCCGTTGCCATGACTGGGAGGGACCTACGTGATCCGTTGCCATGACTGTTGACATGACCCTCCCGATGCTGAGAGAATGGTGACTGTATTTACTCCAAGGAAAGTAAGCTAATATACTATACTCTGGCAATACCATTATATGTATCTGTCACCTATTTATGAGTTCTGCAACAACAATAACAAATGTTTACACCGACCCTCCACAAATAATAATCACATAAGCACAGTGGGAAAACTCTGGCCTTAGCATGTTACAAAACATAAAATATTTCTCCTAACCATGTGATCATTATACGAAAGTGCACATGGGACCTTATCGTGTTTCATTTCCCTGTGGATTTATTTTTCATATAATATTTCAAATAATTTCCTGGGTGCAGAAGACCAGTTCCCTGTCTGGTAATATGTTCAGCAACACTTCCTTAGAGTTTTGCTGCAGGAGATGAAATTTCCTCACAACACATACGAGAAGACGACAGTATCCTGCGAAAAACACAGGGTTGCATATAACTGGCCAGACATACGTCACGAGTTGCTCCACATGCCAATGGATGACCAGAAGATACCGGGACACACACACACACAGACGCACACATATACAGGTTGTATGACGGTAGAGAATGTTCAAGGGATGGAGCCCAACGAGTGTAAAACTCCCTCCCAGCACAGAACAAATAGGTAATGATACACACATCAGTTTCTTCAGAAATACACTAACTGAATACCGTCTCGATATTTCATACGAAGAAATAGAGAAAATTTCAGATTACGAGGAAACAGTTTATGGCGTAATCATGAGGAGTTAACACACACACACACACACACACATATGCTATCCAACGTAAATTCCCACATTGGAATGAGTCACATCCACCGGCAATGACCAGACGAGGGTCCACAGCCGTACTGACGCTGTGGAAAATGTTAGAAATTCTGTCATTTCCTTTCGCAAGGCTGCAAGATGGACGGGTGACGGGTAGGGCTGATTCAGAGGCTGTCAGGTGAGGTGTGTTGTGACGAGGCACATGAGGAGATTTGATAGTGAAGGGAGGGGAGGGTAGTGTGGGCAGGGGGGGGGGCGAGTTAAAGGGAAGGGGTGATGGTGGCGGTTGTGGGGAGGGGGAGGTGGGGAGAATGTGCCATGTCACTAAGTCAACCATCCTCCCCACCAACACATATAACTGGCGACACACATACCCCACTCCCCCAACAATGGGGGTTGCCAGGTGAACGCCCCAACACACCCGAAACCTCCAACAGTCTTAAGATACACTCTCCCGCACCCTCACGACCACCCTCACCCAACACACTCTAACTACCTTCATGTAGGAGTGCGATACCGCGACACAAATGACAGAGTTCCTGTCTCGCCACCTTCCCTCAGGCGAGACGGGCCCTGGAGTGCGAAACACGCACTTGCATTCATCCTCCCGTCTCCCACACACGCACTCACACTCGCCCTCCCGTCCCGCACACACACTTTCATCAAACCATCACCCCCAACACAGACAGACAAACAGACAGCCGTCGGTGCTGGAGACACAAGCCACATTCACCGTCGGCGTCCCACAAAGCGTGAAGGAAGACATTTCCTTCCTCAGGTCACAGTACGGGCCCACGCCCCCCGACCCCCCCACCCCCACCCTACACACACACACACACACACACACGCCATACACAAGGCCGACACCCCCCACCCCAGCCCCTACCCACCTCCGCTGTAAGGCCAACCTACTTCTGCTGTCTACTGCTGGGGCCTCAGCCTACTGCCGGGGGTCACTGTCCTGAACTGCTGCTGGGGGTTGCCTGCTGTCCTGTACCGACAGGATGCGCTCCAGTGTCGTAACTTTATGGAAGCGGCGCAGCGGGCCAACCGCCCGCCCTGCGCCGCTGACACACGACAGGTCGCGGGTCTACACCCGCCACTGCACCCCACACTACCCGCTCCCAGAGGAACGGGCAGAACTCCTCGCCGCCTTGGACAACCTCCCACTGCTCAGGCTAGAGCCTGTCGGGTGTACTAGCCAGGCTGGGTAGAGCGGGGTGTACTAGCCGGGCTAGGCAGAGGACGCAGGAGGAGGCGCAGCGTGCCATAACAAATTACTAAACGAGCAAACATTATGCATGGCAACGACCGTAATTACGTCATCCACCTGGCTGCCACCGCCTCCCCTCACTCCCGCCATCTTGTTGCCTTCTTCCTAAGCCTCCTTCTATTTGGCCGTTCTCCCTCGCGCTGCCCTCCTGACAAGACCGGTTCCTTACTCATCCTCTTCCACCCCTGCCTAGCTGACCACCTGCCCTAACTACCTCCCTCGCTGATGGCCTGCCCTAACCACCTACCTCACAACAGAGTTACCTGCTCATAAGACCCGGTAAGGAACTACCTATTTGCCCAACAGCTTGCCTACCGACCTACCCATCAGCTCTGCCGGACTCTTGATCTGAGACGTTAACCACAGATCACTCTTCCGTCCATCACCCAGTAGCCAACACCTCTACTCACGTCTCTGTGGCCAGCAAACGCAGTCTTCTTGTAAACAACAAATACTACATTTTCTTATCGAGAGCAATTCATTACGATCATTTATGCGTCCAATGTGAGGGCCTAGGCCCGGGGGGAGGGGGGATGATTAACTGGAAGGCAACAAGTCAGACGCGACCACTCTGTAATGGTTCATTAAGCACCTGACTCACCGTAGTACACCGTCGTCTGACCTGGCCTGTCCTCTTCCATCACCTGGCATTACCCCCGGCCTCTCTTCCATCAAACTAACCCTCATCTGACACTACCTCCCGTCTTCCACCAGGGAATATGATCCACTCCAAGGCTCTCACACACACGCCCAACGTGTGGCTCAAACAAGACCACCAAAACACCCGCCGCCTCCTGCAGGTGGGCCCTCTCCCCTGCTTGAGTTCCCTGTGCATTGTATCATCATACTGATTCCAGACGACACCCCGCCCCACGCTAACTCCCGAACTGTTCACTGCATTCTCCTCCAGCCCGGCTCCCACCCTACACCGACTTCAGTCCGGCTCTTACCCTACACACTACGCCCTACTCAGCAGATGGCGTTCATGGTGTCAAGTGAAGGGAGAACCTTTCTAGCATTGCCTCCCGCGTCCACCATCTGTGGCGGGGGTGAGCTTCACCAGAAGGGCCACCCCTGCGTGCTGACCCAGACACGTGGCACCGACGACGGTCTGCTGGCGTCCACGGGGACAGCATGCGCCGTGCCGGCAAAACCCACCATTCCTGCCACTGCCCGGGCGTCCCCACGCCTGCCATCCGCCAAGTGTTTATCCCCAGATCAATATGAGGCGGAGGCACACTTAAGTCATTAGCCAAGCCAGGGTCTCAGGTGGGTACCTGCCCTCCACACACCCAACGGTGACCAGTCCTTAGACAACTCGCCCTGGACTACGAGAGCTCGAACCCTGGGTATGGTGACCTGAACACTGACGGGTCGACAGGGTCAGGTGTGGATGTCCTCGTTACTCACCGTTCAGAATTACGTGTCGTCCTGAACGACCAATTTACTGTGTAAAATGTTGCGGGCCTTGAGGTACAAGACCCTCTTCAACAGGCCCGAGCATCCACACACACAGACCTTAACTCTACTTGTGAGAAGGCAGAGCACATTACCCCGATACTGTGTACACTTGTATCACGTCGTCTGTGAACAAGACCCGTGAGGCTGGCTGACGCCCCTCACCGGCAGGCAGGTGAGGCCATCATGAGAAAACACGGTGAGGAGACCAAGCATACCAGCTGAGGCCAAGGAGAGTGTGGGTTGGATAGTTATCACCAGCCCCACATCCCACAGCACTTGACTATACACATCACAACAGGAGCTGCTCCAAATGAGACTGGGGGTTACCATTACTACTACCCGACCTTCTAAAGCTTTCATTACACATCATGACGCACCTAACGATCGTCAAAACGTATGTACAACACGACCGACCGTGGGGACCTGCGCCCATGTCCGGGCAGAGCCTCATGTGAGGAAGGTCTTACCCATCCATCATCAGATTAAACAATAAGTCATATTACGAGGAAATGTCACGTTAAATACTCATAATGAGGCATAACTGGCGGTTAAGAAGGAGACATAGGAAAAGGAAATGAGTATGTCTGTGTGTGACACATCCTGGGGCAAGAGGCTGGCGTTAGCCCCATCGATGGAAGACGTGGAAGACAAGCAACGGATGGCGTCCACCAATGCCACGGTGGATGGGTGTATACCTGCAGCAGGCGTGGCGCGTGCGGGGTCCTATCCTCCTGGGATGGTGGCGGATGTTTCCACGGTAGGACAGACCTAGAGCTTACCCCTGGCGTGGGTCGCCGGTAATCCAGCCAAGTACCACGGAATACTCGGCAAGCTGCTGCGTCACATGATTATTGTGTGGCCATCGGCAACTCAAGGGTGTGCCGTTTT